>MU732954.1:320191-347962 GCA_026770625.1 Nicotiana glauca | reverse complement strand
CTAATCACAATTTGTTCAATTACTTTAATAAACACTATATGAATTGGTTTGAATGCATAAAAATGGTTTTCCCAAGTTTTACTCAAAAATTCCCAAAATTCCCCCGGGCCCACGTGGTCGAAACTCGAGGTTCGGACCAGAACTCAATCACCCATAACCCCACGAATCCAAAGATATAAATTGTTTTAAGATTCGACCCCAAATTGGGGTTGAATTATCCAAAATTTTCAAAACCCTAACTTTGCTCAAAACCCATAATTCTACCTTCAACTTCATGATTTAGGCTTAGAACTTGCTAATTAATGAAGGAAAAGTGAAGGAAATAAGTGGAAAATTACTTACTCAAGGGGTCTTGAAGCTTGGGGTCTTTAATGGCTTCCTAAGGCTTGGGAGAGAAGAGGGCTCGTGTATTTTTGTGATAGAACACGTAGCTACTATTTCTGTGATTTTTAAAATATAACTGGTAGAAAAATACTCTATGCGATCGCATAGGGATAGGGAAGTTGACCATTGCGATCGCACAAAGGGTGATGCGAACGCATAGAAGAAAAATGTGAGAGGGGCCAGGTTTGTACAATGCGATCGCAGGAGAGAGGAGTGCGATCGCGTAGAAGGAAAATGGCAAACTATGCGATTGCAGGAAGTCTAATGCGATCGCATATAAGGATTTGGGGACCCCTAAACTTTGCTCTATGCGATTGGAGCTATACCTATGCGATCGCATAGAAGGAAATCACTGTGCACCTGCTGCAGATTTTCTGCAGCTTTTCCAAGTCCAAAACCACCCCGTTACCTATCCGAAATTCACCCGAGCTCTCGGGGATCCAAACCAAATATGTACTCTGACTCAAAAACATCATACGAACTTGCTCGCGCGATCAAATCGCCAAAATAACATCATTTACATAGAATCAAGCCTCAAAACTCATGATTCTCCTTTCAAAATTCATAAACTTCCAACTTTAGACAGTTAGGTCCGAAACACGTCAAACGACGTCCGATTTCGACCAAACTTTACATGAAGTGCTTAAACAATATATAAGACTTGTACCGGGCGTCGGAACCAAAATACAAGCCCGATACCATAGTCTTTTAATCAATTTTCATTTTTATTTTCCTTAATAATTTCAGAAAAATAATTTAATAGAAAAATTCTTTTACTCAGGTTCTAGACCTCGGATTTCGACACCGGGCACATGCCCGAGTCCCATATTTTTCTACGGACATTCCGGGACTGTCCAATCTCGGGTCCGGGTCCGTTTACCAAAAATGTTGACCAAAGTCAACTATAATCATATTAATATCAAAAATCCTCAAATTTTTTAGAGAATTCACATATTTCAACACAAAAATTTTCCAGCTACGCGCCTGGACTGCACACGTAAATGGAGGAGATAGAAAATGAGGTTTTCAATGCCTCGGAAGCACATAACAGATGAGGAAAACAGGTGATGACCCTTTGGGTCGTCACATGTAGGCAGCTCAGGAACCAGAGCTCAGTCAAAACCTTTTTCAAAGTCATTTCTTTCGGTAAACATTGGCCATCATATCTTTACCCGACAACTCTTTCATCCTTCCCGGGTAAAGAGGAGCAGCTGTTGATACCCAATTTTTCTCTACCTATTTTTATGCTCAAAATACTCTCAAAATAGAATGTACATGCATATATAAGTATGCCCAAGAATTTTGACATTTTCTCTAATTTTTAAATCTTTTAAAATCATTTTATTATTGGTTTTTAGCAGTATAAAATCCAATAATTATTCCCAAAACTATTATTTTGGTGAGTAATTTATTTCCATCCTCATATTTGCACCACAATATAATTAAGGTGATTTTTTGCATATTTTTATAAATTTATTTTGATATTTTTAAAGCTAAATTGCATAAAATTACAATTATAGCCTATATTACGATTAATAGCGTTTTACAATTATAAAATTGTTTCCAGTATTTTTAGATTAACGTTCATATATTATTAATTAATTCAATGCTTTTAATTTATTTCTAAAATCATTATAATAATCTTAAATAAATTAAAAAGGGAGCAATTAGCTATTTAATACATAGCCCATTACATTTCAATTTTAGCCCAAATCGAACCCCCAATTTCCCAGCCCTATTTTTTATTTAAACCTGACCCAATTCCTAAATTACCCACCTCTGACCAACTCAAATAACCCGCCCGGATCTTTTCTTTTAATCACAGCCGTTGATCTAACAAATCAATAGATCAACGACTCACACACACCCTTTCCATTTTTTATTTACCAACACCCCAACCCTAAATTCATTTCCCTTTACCCGCCGCCCTTGAATCCCCATTCCACTCCAATCCCCTCTGCAACCTCCCTCAAACCCTAGCCGCCGCCACCCAAACTAACCCAAATCCCTTTGATTCTCACCGGAATCCATGGCTTCTAAGGCCATGGAAACCTCATACTCATCTCCTATTGCTCCTATGTGCATGGTACTCGAGGGTTTGAGGCTAGACCTCGAAGGTCTCCACTCAGAACTCCGCCGACTTGAGGTTTCCGGCCATCTCCGGCCTGACTCTGGCATATCTTAGCCTCCTGAGCATGTTTCCAACCTTATCCGACTTAGATCGGACCTTTTCCAAGCCTTTCTCATTCTAGGGTTCATTTGAAACCCTAGTTGTTCGAGGTTTTTCTCTGATTCTCTTCAGATCTGTGTGTATTCATTCTCTAGTTTTGAGGTTTTAAAAGATTTCCCCAACTTTTCTTTAAAAGTTTACTTTCAAAGTCACTTCTTTCCGATTTAGGGTTTCTGAAAATGCTTAAGTGTTTTTCTGACTTTTTTTCCTTTTCTTTGTATATATTTGTCTCTACTATGTTCTTATGTTCTTCTTTTACCATGCATGTTCCTCTACTGTGTTTTCTACACTATGTGCTTGTATGTTTTTCACTATGCTCTGCTTCCACTATGATCTCGCCTACTGTATTCTTCTACTATGTTCATTAAGTGTTCTTACTATTTTTACCTTTTTAAGTTTCCTCCAGAATACCTACTTAAGCATGTTTTCCTCCACTGTTTCTTTTGCTCCCATTATGTTTCGAATTAATTTCCTTACTCTGTTTGCTTTACACTTTCTACTGTATTTTTTTGTTCCCTCATTTTGTCTTCTTTGTATCTGATTCAAGTCAAAACCCTAGGATTTTGGGGGTTTTGGCGAGTTTGGTCTTGTGTGTTTAGACTAGGCTCTGTTTGAGCCTTAAACACTCTCAAACTCACTTTGGATCCATGTACTGAGTTTGAACCCCTTTGTGCATGACTCTGAATTCTTCTATGCTAGACTCTTCAGATTAGCATGACAGTCCCTTTTATATGTGTGTTAAAACCTTTCTTCAAAAAGGTTTTCCAACTTATGTTCGAATCAGAATCTTTTTGGGGTTAATTGATTATTGCTAATTCTTTTAAGTAAAACCTCTCTTTGCCTTTTCTTGACTTGGTTCATTTGAGCAAAGACTATAACTTTGATTTTATTGGTTGTTAATTTATTCTCTTTCCTTAATTATACAACCGTGTACTGTCAAAATCTTTCCCTTAAATAAGTATTATGTATTTACCCCTTCTTGCTCTACTTTGAAAAGTGTTTAATTAACCTCTTTCCTTATTTACTTTGCCCGTTTGAAATCAGAATCTCTTAATTAAAGGGAAACCTTGTGTGATTGATTTTCAAACTATTTTCTTACCTATTTCTGCTTTTTTCTGCACTATAAATACATGACTTCCTTCAACACTACACACGATTAAGCATACTAACAATCATAATTCTCTTCTGAACTTATAGTATTCTTGTTTCTTCACAGCACTTTGGGTTTTACAAGGCTACTGCTTCTCTTTACTTGCTTCTTTGCAACCGGTATGTCCTAAAATTAATTTCAGTGTTATTCTAATGTGTTTATTTACAGTCCTTGTATCCATGTCTGTTTTCAATTCTCTGTAATGCATATTATGAAATACCTAAATGCTCTTGCCTGCTTTTTTTTGTATATTGCTACTAGTACGAACAATTGCCCCCATACCCCATTCCCCTATGTGTGCTGAGTTATGGTATGGCCTAGCAGCATTCCAATTATTGTCCAGGACTGAACCTGGCCTTCAACAAGGTCCTAACTCCCCAATTCTAAGGCTGACAGGCTGATCAAGGGTGTGCCAGCATCCCAATTACTGAGCATGACCACCAGCCAGCCCTGGCCTCCCCCTAAATCCCTTTCATTATACTTACACTTACTCCTAGTCTCTAAGTTTTGCCCCCTCCTATGAGCCTTGCCTTGGGGCCTTGAGTTCCCTCTGAACTTGGACATTTGAGGGATGACCCTTCCACACTGCACTATGACCCTATATTGATATTTGGGGTGTAAGCATTGCCTGGAACTCTTGAAGTTCCTTGGATCTTTGACACATCCCAAATAAGAGAAAGGCTTTGGAAAATCTGGTCCTTGGAAGTTGGTTTATTCCATATGCAAGACTAGGAGTCTGAATTAGGCTCTCCTTTGTTGGAGTTGTAATATTTTATGTAATTTGTTTAGTTATTTTTTGGATTCCTTCAAAGTTGTAATAATTTGTAATAACTGCGGGGTATATAATAAAATAGGGGAGGGACTCTCATGCTATGCATATGGGGTATATATTATTTCTATGAGTTCAGTACTGCATGTAGATATCCTGCTTATAAGTTGTTAATTTGCATTAGATATCATGCCTATAAATTCATTCAGTACTGCATGTATATATCGTGCCTATAAGTTGTTCATTTGTATTAGATATCATGTCTATAAGTTCAGTACTATATGTAGATATCCTGCCTATAAGTTGTTCATTTGCATTAGATATCCTACCTATAAGTCGATTACTGCATATAAACAACATGCCTGTAAATCTATTCATTACTGTATATAAACAGCATGGCTGTAAATCTATTCATTACTGCATATAAACAACATGCCTATAAATCCATTCATTACTGCACGTAGATATCATGCCTATAAGTTGATCATTTGGATTAGAAATCATGCCTATAAGGTATTCATTACTATATATAGATATCTTGCCTATAAGTTGTTCATTTGCATTAGAACTCATGTTCATAAGTTTCTGCGCTTTTGCATGCACACCATAGGCAAACCATTTATAGGTTAAAAAATAACAAATGAACGCTAGGTGCCATGCCTATTGGATCCCTGCACTCTTACAAACGTCCTAAATCAATCACGCGTAGAAAAGCATGCCTATAGGGATAACTAAATGAATCTGAATCATCTAGCTCGTTTGCAAGTTTAAAATTAGTAGTATAATGTCGTTTAAATCTGCAGATTTTGTTGTCTCTTAAATCAGTAACCTTTCTTTAAAATTAGCCTACCTTTCGCGATGTTAGATACCGTGATTGTAAGCATCACATAGGCAAACCTGTAGGCCATTAAAAAATCTTTAATAATTACAACCAGCAGGCAAGACTAATTTGGACTTCTTATCTGAAAATATGTGATTCATCAACCACCCTTCCTACGTTAAATTTAATTAAAGACTTTACCGGTGTTTGCAAGTCGTGCTAAACAATTTGTTTCTTAAAATGAGGAGGCCTGTTTGAGCCCTTAATTGCTACTAGCTCCCCTTTAACTGCTTATGTGTTTTGATTGTCTCCTTTGATTTTTATCCTTTTTTAACTTTAAAAATCCCAACTTCCTCCCCTTTAGGATTAGTAGTCCCAAATGCCTCCGGGACTGATAGGACGGGGACGGGTAATATCATGCAATAAGTAATGATACCATTCTGCGCTTAATACCTTAACGGGGTGGGAAGGGTAGACATGGAGATGATGATCACCCGATAATAACATGCGTACGATTGGCTACCGGTGTTGTGTAGATGATCCATGTATTTTGCAAACCTAGGACCCCCCTCACTTTATGTGTTTCTTTTCCTCTTCTTACTCGTTTCTCAATAACTTATATGAATCCTTCTTTCGCAAAATTCTTCCTTATCTATTCTCAAATGAGTTCTAAACTTGTGTGCAAGCCCCTTTATTTGAGCCCTAATTGTTTATCTGTAAAGTTACAATTATAACATGGCCGGAAACCACACTAGTGGATTTTGAGGGGTGCCTAACACCTTCCCCTCGAGATAATTTGTATCCCTTACCCGTACTCTGGTTTTCCAACTCAAAACCCTTAGTGTCCTAATGCACTTAATCATTAGGTGGCGACTCTTCAAATCCAAAAACCCAATTCCCAAGCAGGAATAGAGTAGTCTTCCCAAATGTCGTAAACCCAATTTTGCGAGGAAAAAGGCGGTGTCGACAGGCGGAAGCCTTAAAATGACCTCAATTTTAGCTTTGTCCACCTCTATACCATGTTTTGAAATTTTATGGCCAAGGACTATGCCATCCTCAACCATGAAGTGGAATTTCTCCCAATTGAGTACAAGATTGGTTTCTTTACATCAGGCCAACACCCTATCAAGATTCTTCAAGAATTCATCAAATGAGTCTCCCACAATACTAATGTCGTCCATGAACGCCTTCAAAATATCTTCCACCATGTCGGTGAAAATGGCCATCATACACAGCTGGAATGTAGCCGGTGCATTACACAACCCAAATGGCGTCCTAGAAAAGGCAAAGGTGCCATATGGACAAGTGAAGGTGGTCTTCTCCTGACCTTTCGGAGAAATCAAGATTTGGTTATACCCAAAATACACATCCAAGAAACAATAGACGGCACGACCTGTAAGTTTGTCTAGCATCTGATTAAAAAAAAGGCAATGGAAAGTGATCTTTGCGGGTCACCTTGCTCAACTTGCGGTAATCCAGGCACACCCTCCATCCAGTGAATGTTCTTGTAGGAATTAGTTCATTTTGTGCATTGGTCACAACGGTCATACCACCCTTCTTTGGCACACATTGTATCGACGAAGTCCACGAGCTACCGGAGATAGGGTACACAACCCCTGCATCCAACCACTTGATCACCTCCTTTTTCATAACTTCTTGCATTGCCTCGTTCAACCTCCTTTGATGTTACAAGGAGGGCTTTGAATCATCTTTCAAAATAATATTGTGCATACAAAAGGTGGGGCTTATCTCCTAAATATCAGCTAATGTACATCTAATTGCCGTTTTCCTCTTTTGGGACAATGCCAATGTCGCATCAACCTGCATGTTAGTAAGACAAGAGGAAAGAATAGCTGACAAAGTTTAACTAGGGTCTAAGAATTCATACCTGAGGTGTGGAGGGAATGGATTCAACTCCAACACCGGAGGTTCCTCAATTGAGGGCGTTGTTGGTCGAGGCTTCATATTTTTGAGATCCATAGAGAGTTTCCAAGGCTCATAAGAGTAAGAGCCCATTCTTTGCAAAGCAGTGACACACTCCACTTGGCCTTCCTCCTCATTTACATCAAGTTTAAACAATACCGCATCTAGGGGGGTCCTCCTCATTAATCATTGCACTAGTATCATCAATTATCACTACCGTAACAAGAGCCACAAAAGAGCACACTTCAGTAAAGTTGGGCTGCTTCATTGACTTGCACACATGAAAGACCACTTTTTCATCACCCACTCGGGAAGTGAATTCCCCTACTTCCACATCAACTAAGGCCTTTCCAGTTGCAAGGAAAGGTCTTCCCAAGATTATAGGCACCTCAAAATTGACCTCATAATCAAGAATCACAAAATCAGCTGGCAAGATATATTTGTCCACCCGGACAAGAACATCATAAATAATACCCAAAGGCCTCTTCATTGATCTATCCACCATTTGCAATCTCATAGAAGTCGGTATCGATTTCCCAATATCCAAAGTCTTGAAAACTGAATAAGGCATCAAGTTGATACTTGCACCCAAATCACATAAGGCTTTTACCAAGTTTGCACTGCCAATGGTGCAAGGAATAGTGAAAGCACCGGGGTCTTCTAGCTTTGGAGCCACAGAATGCACTATTGCACTAACTTGGTAGGTCATCTTGATAGTTTCACAATCCAAGGATCTTTTCTTCGTCACCAAGTCTTTCATGAATTTAGCATAACCCGACATTTGTTCTAGAGCCTCCACTAAATGCACATTAATGGATAAGATCTTTATCATATGAATGAATTTCTTGAACTGATTCTCATTTTTATGCTTAGATATTCTTTGAGGATAAGGTGGAGGCGGCCTTGGCAAAGGTTCCTTGGCTTTAGGCACAACAGTTTCCAATATGTCTATTACGTGTTCCTTAGACGGGTTCACATCATTCTGGGTTTCCACCTCGTTATATTGGATATCAATCCTCACATCTTCATTCAAGTTCTCCTCAATCACATTCTCAACCACCAAAGGGACCTCATTTTCTTGCAACTCAACTTCATCACTCAAAATTGCTTGTTGATTGGAGGCATTCACATCACCGCCTCATCCACTCCTTGTAGTTTTTGCCATTGTATGCCTAATATTGTTCCCACCCTTCGGGTTGACTATCGTATCACTAGGTAGAGCCTCTTAGGGTGAGTGTTCAAGGATTGTGAGATTTGACCTGACTGAACCTCTAAGTTTCTGATTGAAGTATTGCGGGAAGCCAACTGGGCATCTGAGTCAACATTCTTCTTCATTATCTATTCGAACATCATTTCAATTTTCCCCATTTATTGGTTTGATAAACTAGGACCTTGGGATGGAAATGGGGGTTTATTATGGGGTTGTTGATACATTGGGGGCCTTTGAGAGCCTTGCCCTCGATTTCCCTGATTGTTATTGTTCCAACCACCCTGATTGTTGTTTCCACCCCAGTTGTTGTTGTTGTTGTTACCCCAGTTACCCTAATTGTTCTGACTATTGTTTTGGTTGCCCCAATTAGGATTTTGGTTGTTGTTCCCCCATTTATTGTTCCCTTGCTGTAGATTTCCCCAATTTCCTTGTGGCCTCCATTGTTGTTTTTTCGAAGAATTGCCCCATTGGCCTTGATAGTTGTTCATGTATTGCACTTCTTTATTCTTTTTTTCACACCCATCATCTTGAAACCCACCACTATCTTGTTGTATTGATCCAAATTCCCTTGGTTATGTTTCCCCCTTTGCCTTCTTTTGTTCACTAACATGTTGACACCCTCCATAGCATTCACTTGTCGTGGAGCTTAAACATGTTGTAACTGTGCCTTTGCTAGCTGGTTCATAGTTGTTATCAGTCTTACAATTGCCTGCCCATGATCATAGAGCTCTTTGTGCAAGTGAATGACCTTGGGGTCACCCTGTGGCACATTTGCTCTACTTTGCCAAGCGCAACAAGTGTCTGCCATCTCATCCAATATCTCACAAGCTTGATCATACAGTGTGTTCATAAAATTGCCCCCAGCTAGTTGGTTCACTATGCACTGATTTGTTGTGTTAATGCCTCGGTAGAATGTCTGTTGTACCATTGCCTCAGTCATATTATTGTTTGGGCATTCCTTCACCATGGTCTGGTATCACTCCTAGATTTAATGTAGTGGTTCGTTGGGCTCCTGTTTGAAGGCTAAGATTTCATCCCCCAAGGTTGCCATGTGACCCGGTGAGAAAAAATTTGCAATGAATTTGTCTGCTAACTTATCCCATGTATAGATGGAGTGGTTGGGGAGTCTCTCCAGCCAATCTAATGCCTTCCCTCGAAGAGAGAAAGGGAATAATCTCAACTGCAAGGCATCCTCGGACACGTCCGTTTGCTTGCTCCCCCAACATGTATCAATAAAACCTTTAAGGTGATTGTAAGCATTTTGATCAGGAGAACCCGTGAAATACACTAGCTGCTCCAACAAGGTCACCATTACGTTAGTAATTCTAAAATTACCCGCCTGGATCTAGGGAGGGAAAATTGCACTAGCATATCCTTGGTTGGGAAGCACTCGAGGAGCCACTCTTGGAGCTGGAGGGGGAGGGTTTGAACATTATCATTGGCTTGGCGGCCTCTCCTTTCAGCTTGAGGTACTATAGGAACCTCGTCATCAATATTGTCATATACATTCTCCCCCGGCAGAAGATCTCCAAGAGCTGCGTTGTTTGCTACCATTTTGTACCTAAATTCGTGACACTCAAAAATTAGTAACAGAGAAGAAAAGAAAAACAATACACAAACTATTTAGATAGATAGCCAAAACCGTTAGCTCCCCGGCAACGGTGCCAAAAAGTGATCGGAGCCAACCCTGCACCACTATAGAGCAGCGAGAGCGGCCAAAGAATCTTTTACCCGAAATGGTCAGGATCGAATCCGCATGGAGCTAGAATTCGTTGGGATTTGGATTCCTATCTAAATTAGCAATGCGTAGTGCTCTTAATTGCACTTCCCATCATAGTTGTTCAGTTGTTACTTCTAATTTTTATACTAATAAGATGCTAAATTATGTTAAGAGTAAAATGCTTGTAAGGTCTTCTAAATGGTTAAAGAGGCACTAGGGAAGTGAGTCTCTCCTAGGTGAATACTTGGCGGCATCTAAAGACTAAGGTAAGGTTGTTATGTTGGGGAATACAATATAGCCAATGCACGGAACTACTCACTCTATACCTCTCGTTAGCTCAAGTGACTATGCCCTAATTTACTTTTTCAAGACCAATTGGGTGTCAAAATTGTGCAAGCAATATAGACTCAAGTTGGGTATTACTACCTCTAGGTTTAACCCTTTAATTGGGGCTATCTATCTCTTGATTACACCCCAATTCCTTATTGGACTGATTTTCCTACACTCAAACTCTCTTTCTCAAGAAGAGCCCAAGTCAAATAGGCACATATTAGTGTTTGCAACCACTAATTCAACATGGAAAACACAAATGAGTCCAAATATTAAACACCCATAAACATCTAAGCCTTAAAACAAAAGACCCATCAAATACCCACACTATGGTTCAGCCACAGCTCTAGCTAATGGGTCTAGCTACTCATAATAATGGAAAAAATAGATAAATGGATGAATAATAACCCATTACAAGATAATAATTGAAGATTCAATGATAAACCTACTATAAAATTACTCAAAATAGTCAAGAACCGTCGTTCACGTGCTCAGCTAAAAGTTATATAGCCTAAAAATCTAAAAAAGTAGTATTTATACAAGGCCAAATTTTCTAGATAAAAATACACCCGAGGAGGGACTGCAGACCACGAAAAATGCATCGCGGCCGCGGTGAGGCTTTTTAGCTTGACTTTCGAGGTCTCAGTATCAGGCCACTGCAGACCGCATAAAATGCTGCGCGGCCGCGGTGGCTTCACTGCGGTCTGCACAAAATGGCTTGCAGACCGCACTGGCTTCAATCTCCAAATTTCCAGAATCTCTTCTCCACGGACTGCATAAAACATTTTGCGGCCGCGGTGAGGCTACTACGGTCAGCATAAAATGGCTTGCAGGCGCAGTGCTTGAGTTTCAGAATGCACCTCTCTGAATCTCCTCATTGCGGACCGCACTAAATACATTGAGGCCGCATTGGGTCTGTTGCAGCTGTGCTTTGGCATGTTCCTGGTACTTGTGCAAGTTTCACTCCTTTTTGAGCTGGTTTTGACTACTTGTCAAGTTTTTTACCAAACCCTGCAAACAAGCACAACATGTAAGCCTTTGGGACTATTTGTATATATTTTCAATCAAAACTCAAGTAAAAATGAGTGTAAAATGCACTAGAATCCCTAGTTATAAAGCACCCACAACTAAAATGTGATGCAATCAATGAACCTCCTGATCCTCTCTCTAGCAGTGGGAACCAACCAAACTACATGACGGGCTAACTCAGAAAATATCATCTCATATTGTATCACAGTCATATCATCCTGATGCAACTACTCAAACTGTCCGTGCAGCTCCCCTCCGCGAGACTATGGCACATACTTCTCCAAGAAAAAAAATAGAGAACTCCTACCATGTAAGTGATGCTACAACGACCGTCCTAAGCCTCTCATAAGCCTCCCACCAGGTGAAGGCAACTCCAGTAAATTGGAAAGTAGTGAACGAGACCCCACTGGTCTCTAGAATACCTGTTGTACGGAGAATCCTCTAACATCTGTCCAAGAAGTCATGTGCATCCTCCGACTCTGCCTCGCTGAGGATGAAGGCTAAATTCTACCAAACCTCTCTAGTCTCTACTGTTCACCATCAATCATAGCAGGAACAACATGGGCTTGAGCAGCTACCACCGGCTAGGCTGGTAGTGCCCCCGGTGTCTGGAGTCCCTACATCACCTGCTTGGGTGTATAGGCGGCAGGAGTTTGAGTATCTCCCCCAATTTGAGAAGTCGTTGTTGCGGGCGAAACAGAGACCGCCTGAGCAAGACTAGTGCATATGGTCAAAATCTGAGCTAAGGCCTCCTAAAGACCTAGAATCACAATGAGTACAGGCGGTGCCTGAGCTGGCCCCACCGGCACATCCACAATTTGGACCTACTCTTGAAGAGGGGAAACTAGTGGATTTGCAGGTGCTACCCTAGCTACAATCCGAGCTGTACCATTGCCCCAACCACGGCCTCTACTGCAACCTCGGCCTCTCGCATCCCTGGCTGGTTGTACTAGTGGTTGTCCATCTAGCCCAGTAGTACGTGCCCTCACCATCTATAAAAGAATAGAACAACATAAGTTTAGTTACCAAAATCAACAGATTCACACGACAAGAATTCCAGAATGTGATGTTTCTTAAGAGTTCGGCAGCCTCTCAAAGATAAGTACAGATGTCTCTGTACCGATCCGTAAGGCTCTACTAAACTCGCTCATGACTCGTGAGACCTATGTAACCTAAGATCTTATACCAACTTGTCAAGACCCAAAATCTAACTGTAGTGATGGCACATATCGTGGAACTAGGCAAGCCACAACTCAACATCTCAACACCGTCAAAGAAAATCTTTTAACATATAGATGGAAGTAGCTAATATTAAAGAAAAGCCTTTTTTAAAACAAAAAATAATCCAAAATATGATACAATCTATCCCAAAATTGGGGTGTCATACAGTACATGAGCGTCTAAACCAGAATACAATCCACTACATTGTCTAGAGAATAAAACTAAAATATAGACAGAGATAGAGAAGGAGGGTCAAGGCCTGCAAACTCCATGCAGCTAACTCGATATTTTCCAAAAGTCTGGCTCCTCAATCAACAACCATCGTGACTAAAAACGCCTGAATCTGCACACGAGGTGCAAGGAGTAACGTGAGTATAACCAACTCAGTAAGTAATAGGTCCAACATTTGGATTAAAAGGTAGTGACAAACTCAACTGGTGCAGTTAACAATCAAAGTAACAGTGCAAAAACGTAGGCATGCTTTCAAATTGAAAAGTAGCTCAAAACAGTAAAGTAGATCAGATCCTAACAATGCAAAGAATATAACCCTTTTATCTCTATATGCCAATGCACACGTTGTATGTGATGCACCATACTGTCAGCCTCATGTGCTCACACTCTCAAATACCAAACCACCCCATATTGTATATAGCCCGTACAACATAGGGAAGATCCATCTCGGAATATATATACATCACTGACCATCAGTCACCCAGTACTGAGGAAGGACAGTCTAACCCTATGCAGAAGATCTATCTCTAGGTATCAAGTACTTCGAACAAGATACAAGCCCAGGGAAGATCCATCCTTCAATAATATCAATCGCGCTCAATGGGAGGTGTACATACTCCGGAGGGGCGCTACAGCCCAAGCACTATCATAAGATCATTATAACTATTGTGGCATGCAACCCGATCTTATAATTGTCACTCATAATATGGCTCTCAACCTCACTCAGTCATCAAGCTCTTTAGTCTCACTCACGGGCTCACAATTTCATGAAAACTGTTCTAAAACAATGATATGATGTATCAATAAATAACAACTGAGACTGAGATATGATATGAAATGAATGAATATAAGTACGAAATATCATGAAATTAGTAAGGTGATATCAAGAAACGACCACAATAGGTCCCTACAATACCGGCATAAAGCCTAAACATGATATCTATCATGCTTGACAACTTAATTACTTTTTCATATGATGAAAACATGGATATCAACAAGATAGAATCACTATCAATGCCATGGAATCTACCAGGTCACAAGTCTCATGGTGCACGCCCACACGCCCGTTACTTGGCTTGTGCATTACCTCAATAGCAATCACATAACACATAATTCAGAGTATCGAACCCTCAGAACCATGTTTGAAAGTTTTACTTACCTTAATCCGCACAAAACTCTACTCCAAAATCCCTTTGCCTCACAAATCAGTCTTCAAACTTCCCGAATCTAGCCATAAATAGTACAATACATTCAGCATAGTTTAAAGGGATCAATTCCATAATAAAAGTACTAAATTATAGCCAAAAATCAAAAATCAGCTCAAACCCGGTCCTGTCTCGAAATCTTACTAAAGTCACAAAAGTCGAGAGCCCATTCACTTACGAGTCTAACCATACAAAATTTACTCAAGTTCGATAACAAAATCCCATTCAAGACCTAAAAAATCTAAGTCCAAAACTCTTCCTCTTTTTCCCCAATTTCCCCCTCAAATCACAAATTAGATGATGGAATTAATGACATAATCATGGAATATAGCTAAAACCAAGTAAGAATCACTTACCCCAATTAACTCCTCGAAAATCCTTTCAAGAATCGCCCAAAATCGTGGTATCTAGCTCAAAATATAAAAAATTGGTTCAAACCCTCATTTTTGAACACTGCTGCCCAGATATACCTTCTTCGCGAATGCGACCGTCCTCTCGCGTTCGCGTAGACCAATTTGATTGTCTCTCAGTTTACCTCTTTGCGAACGCGACCAATGCTTTGCGAACGCAAAACTTTATCAACTATGACCTTCATGAATGCAACCCATGCCTCACGAACACGTAGAAAAAGGACATTTGGTCCCCAGCTGCATCAACATCTCTTCGCAAATGCGACCCTCGTTCGTGATGCGCACACAAACCATACATTCGCGTTCACGTCCTCTTCTGCGCGAACGCGAAGAACAAAATCTTCCTATTTCACAAACATCCTTTGCGAGGCGAGGCTCCTCTCGTGAACGCGTAATAGGAAACCAGAAAAACACAGCAGCAGATATCAACCATCAACTAAAGTCCAAAAATGATTCATTAACCACCCGAAGACCTCGAAACCTCAACCAAACATACCATAAAGTCCCAAAAAATCATACGAACTTAGTTGAATCATCAAATCACATTAAACAACATCAAAAACACGAATTACACAAGGATTCAAGCCTAATGAACTTTGAAATTTCCAAATTCTACAAACAACGATAAAACTTATCAAATCACATCTGATTGACCTTAAATTTTGCACACTAGTCATAAATGACAGCACTAACATACTCCAACTTCCAAAAATCCAATCCGACCCTACTATTAAAAAGTCCACTCCCAGTCAAACTTCCAAAAATTTTAACTTTTTGCATTTCATGCCTAATTCTATTATGGACCTCCAAATCATAATCTGAACACGCTCCTCATTCCAAAATCACGTAATGGAGCTAACAGAACCATCAAAATTAAAATTCGAGGTAGTTTACACATAGGTCAACATCCTATCAACTTTTCTAACTTAAGCTTCCAATCAAAAGACAAAGTGTCTCAATTCACTTTGAAATCTCTTCGGACCTGAACCAACTAACCCGATAAGTTATAATGCAACTGTAAAACACAAAAGAAACAGAAAATGGGGAAACGAGACTACAACTCTCGAAATGATCGGCTGAGTCATTACAACATTGTTTATATAAACGTTTTGTTCATTTCTGAGTTTCTCAACTATTAATTATCATTACTCTGTTATAAATTGTTAAAACTTGTTATGTAATTAACTATGGCTTGCCAAGCAAGTTGATGATAGGCACCATAATGGCATCACGGCTGGGATTTCTGGTTGTGACACTTTGGGATTGTAAATTCTATGGTTACTCATACGATATGCATGAATGAAACTCTTTACGTTTATACTCTTTCATTTAAACGAAAATGTTGCTTAAAAATTGTATTAACGTTTAATTTTATTTATTAAAATTATTTTACTTTTGGAGAGTTTTTCGCATGCATTTATTAGGCATATAGATATGTAATACTGTATGAGTTGGTTCACTCGTACAATAACATACTTTGAACATAAAATGATAATTCACGTATTGTAAATAAATTAAAAAAGGTAACAAAAGCAAGGGGCGGAGCCACAATTCCGAATGCGGGTTCGGTGTCGGCCGAATTTAATAGCTTTAGTTCAAACCATGTATTTATCTTTAAAAAATTTATTAGTTATGTACAAATATTAATTTAGAACCCAATAACTTAAACGAATTAGAATCCTGAAGCCATAAGCTTGAAATTCTAGCTTCACCCACAACAAAAACAAGTTACTTATGAGTAAGCTAAGGTAGGAACTAGCCATGTTTAAAGGGGAGAATTGCACATAGGTATAACTCATACACACATATTGCAACTGAGTAGCCTAGTTATAACTTTGCAAATCTATAGCCCAAAGACAATAGACCCAAATCCGAAAAACCCAGCATTTTTTGACGCAACCAGCAGTTCTTGCGGTCAATGCTATTCAACATTTCTATCGTTGAGGAGAGCTTTTTTATTTATCTTCTACCAAAATTTATGTTTTACTATTATCTTTATGAGATAATTAATAAAAATATATTTAAATATAAAAAGAAAGGTTTCAATTAAATAGTTATTAAATATATAGTATATGAATATAAAAGTAGAAGAATTCGACTAAATAACTAGCAAAATATAAACAAACAAATAAAAATAAATTTGGCATCTTTTTGCCTTGTCAACAGTATAATAGATGGTAATTCCTTCTCATACACACATCATTGCTAGATTTTAATTTTTTTATTTTTTTTTCCTTCAATGGTACCACTAATAGAGTTTAACCCAAATTAGAGAATAAGTTAAAAATAAATAAAAGAGGTTGCTCAGCTCGAGAAAAGGTAAGAAAATATACAAAAATTAAATAATTCGCCTTTCTACATTCTTATACACTGGTATATACATAATTATATAAAATTATACGCACTTTTACATATTTAGACAGTATATATCTGCTTATATTTATAATGTTTAAATAATGTATATTGCATTGTATGATTGAGCATAAATAACAATTATAATACGTTTATAGAGAAAATATCTTTTTTGCCACCATTACACTCCAATTTTAACACTAAAGAAGTAGTAGTAGTAGTAGTAGTAGTAGTAGTGGTATTTGAAGTTTAATCCACCAAATACCCGAAAATAATGTATCGGTTTGGTATAATAGTGTATAAGAGATATTTAAATACCCATATACACTATTATATAATATTATACAAATGAATCTTATCAATGGAGCTTCAGGGGTTTTCTTCTTCTTTCTTGAGCCTTTACCGAAATTTGACTTAAATCTAGCTCAAATCTGCTCTAAATCACTCCAAATTTAAGCTTCGAACTCCTCTTGATGTTTCCAATAAATTAGAACAACACCCAATCATGTTTCAAGCAAACCAAATAACACACATTTCAAAATTAATCTCAAATCTTAGATCTGAGTGGGCTTTCACACCCAAAATCTCAAATATGCTTCAAACCTTAAAGATTCAGCCTTCAATGGAGTTTTTTTTAATCAATCAAATTTTAGATTTGAGAAAATTGAGCTCCAATAATGGAGGTTTTATAATTATATACACTTAAACGAAGAGAATACTAAACCTAGTAGCAAGGATGAGGCAAATTCGTAACTGAATAACTTCAAATCTTGTTCAAAGATCAGCTTCGCTCTCGGAGTTGAAGTGCGCTTATATGATAAGCCAGAATAAGCATAAAAGAGAGATATCAAGAAGCTTAGGTGTGTTATGGACCGTGAAGGAACTGAGTATCCAATAATGGGGTAAATGATGAAAAGATTCTTTTAGGTTATGTACAGCCCAGTCCAAACAGCGTAAGGTCTTAAAACCTCGGCAATTTTTAGTTAGGTTGTAGGGCCAAGCAACATGGGACATAATTCACTTCTTTTGTGTATTTTTGAGTTCCTCCTCTATTTTTCTTGCCTACTCTAGAGACAGACTGAAGGAACACGTTAATCCAAACATATTAGATAGTGCATAAACTATAAAACAAGAACGTACTTGTTCATCACGAAGCGGAAGCGAATACGGATGAACCATAGCTGGAATTACTGGTCAGAGGTGGTTGTCACGATGTGTTGGAGCAACCCCCAATTCCACAGTCTAAATGCTAGTTTGATTCAGAGAGAGAAAGAGCATAGAAAAATACTGTAGAGAGTGCCTCTTTAATGTACAAACTAAGTATACTTATATAGGGAATATTATGGTTAACTAATAACCCTATTGAGCCTTAGAGCACCCCTTATGGGTAGACCAAATATTTCCTACATCTCCCACTCACACATAATGGGAGTGCTCATCTAGCCTGAGAAACATATTCTCAACTCATCTTCTCAATCATTCATACAGGGAAGTAGACCGTGCGACCAGCATACTGTGAGAGCGAAGTGCTATACATCTGTTAAGAGTATATAGCCTCTCGTCAAGCACAAACCTTCAAGTAGATCATAAAGTATGAATTACCCTAGATCATGTCAATCACATTTGATATAGTATCAAAATCTCCTATATCATTATTTCTTGTATTCACAATCATAAGTCATAAGTCATAATTGGTGCACCAGTGAATACAAATAAATGAGATTCCATCAATGATCTTTCTCTTCTCACGATTCCCTTAAGTCCTTAACATTAGTATGATTGCTTTTCTAGTTATGCTCCGCTAGACCGTATCCGTGCTCATGTTCTTTTGGAAACACACTAAGATAACTAACATCACACTAAGTCTTAAGTATCTAATCAGAGTCTCTAAGGGTACAAAATCTTGAGCTATCATAAAGCTCGAGGTCTCACACAGCAATAAGTTGAGAATGGACTTATGTTACCCCAATTGGTCGACATTAGCACACATGGTATGAAACATGTGCTACAACATTTTCTCTTTTTTCCCAAGGAGCGTATGTCTTTATCTCATAAAGAATGTTGTATAGATGATATTTAGACACCATAAGTATCTAAATTTAACTTCTTTGATCTACAATATCATTTCTAACTCACATCTGGATCATAAAGTAGGCTAGGTGAACATTTTTCACCCTAATGACCTTATGTCATTGTTTAATCGACATTCTGATTTTATGCAAATAGCTCTCAAATTATCCTTATGATAATTTTGCTTAAAATCATGTGTCATTTACTCACATCACTAAGATAAGGCGGCAGTTTCCTGTATGAGAAGGCCAACATCATGTCTACTCGACATACTTAAAAAATAAACAAAGAATGTACATAACATTCAACAATAAAAATATGTATGTATGTAAATCAACTTTATTGATAATCAAAGAACATCAGTTTGAGAGCACGAGAAAATAAATAACAAAATACAGTATCTCAGAGTCTACGCAAGCCTTGAGACCTAGTGTGTCTCACAAATGCATCTCTAGACAAAGGCTTGGTCAATGGATCTGCTAACATATCTTTTGTAGACACATACTTCACATTCACTATCTTGCGTCTAACCATGTCTCTCGCATAGTTATACTTGATATCTATATGTTTGGTTTTACAATGAATCTTTGGGTCTTTGGTGGAGGATATTGCAGCCTCACTGTCACAGTAAGCTAATACTAGTTCAGTATTTTCAGCAATATTTAACAGGTGTTCCAAGAACTTTTTCAACCAAACAGCTTCTTGTGCTGCTGATGCAAGAGCCACATATTCGGGTTCCATCATAGATAGTGATACACATGATTGTTTCTAACTAATCCATGATATGGCCTCATTACTGAGTAAGAATACATATCCTGAGGTATACCTCCTCTCGTCTACCTCCATGGTCAGCATCACTGTATCCAACTAATCGCAGATCCTTGCCACCTTGATAACAAAGGGAATAATTAGTAGTTCCTTTCAGATATCTCATGATCTTCTTTACTGCTTGCCAATGCGCTAAACCTGGGTCGGTCTGATATCTACTTACCAAGCCAACTGCTTGATAGATATCAGGTCTAGTGCACACCATAGCATACATTAGACTTCTGACTGCGCTCCTATAAGAAAATTGACTTATTCTTTTTGTCTCTTCAGGAGTCTTAGGACACATATGACTTCCCAAGGTATGGCCTTTACTGATAGGAGTTTCAACTGGGCTACTATTTTGCATGTTAAATCATTTAAGAACTTTTCTAATGCAATTTTCTTGTGAGAGATACAATAGTTTATTTGGACGATCTCTTGAAATCTTAACTCCAAGAATATATGCAGCTTCACCCATATCTTTCATCTCAAATTGGGATGACAACCATGACTTTATCTCGGTTATAAACTCCTTATCATTTCCAGCTATAAGTATGTCATCTACATACAATGTTAAAATCACAAGCTTGTTTATTAATCTCTTTGTATAAATGCAATGGTCTTCATCCATCATGGTAAAACCATTGGATACAAGAACATTTTGAAAGCGTATATACCACTGCCTTGAAGATTGTTTGAGGCCATAAATAGACTTCAAAAGTCTACAAACCTTTTGTTCGTGGCCCTTTTCAATAAAACACTCAGGTTGTTCCATATAGATTTCTTCATCTAGTTCTCCATTGAGAAAGGCAATCTTTGCATTCATCTGATGTAATTCAAGATCCAGGCTTGCAACAATAGCTAGAACCAGGCAAACCGATGTAAATCGTACAACAGGTAAGAAAGTCTCTTTGTATTCTGTTTCTATCTGCTGTGTATACCCTTTCGCCACCAGTCGAGCCTTAAATCTCTCAACTGAGCCATCAGCCTTGAGCTTAATTTTAAGAACCCATTTGCTCACAATTGCTTTGCGTCCTTCAGGGAGGTCAACTAGTTCCCAAACTTTGTTGACTCTCATAGACTCCAATTCATCTTCTATTTCTTTTGTCCATTTATTCTTAGAAAGGCATGAAAGAGCCTCTTTTACATTTTTAGACTCGTTTTCTTCTTGTGAAGCATCATAAATAGTTCTCCGTCTTCCACATCAAATCATCGGCGAGGAATCTTTTTACGAGAACCACGTCTTACTTGTGATTCATCATTGTTACCATTTGGATCAATGTTGCTCCCACTAAGATCAGGATCATTCATCCTGTTCCCACTTGGAACAAGATCTATGACCATCTCGCTCCCACTTGGAACAAGATCCATTTGGTCACTTCCACTAAAAGTGGAAAGATTACTCTCATTCACATCTGATGATGAAGGAGGTCTTTGATGAGAAACTAATTCACCATCTGCTAAAATTCTCCCACTCGAATTAAGTGATCCTTATACTTCTTGATCCATTATCTCAAATAAGGTTAGGTCTTGACCTACCTCTCCCTTCTTAGGGAACTCATCCTCTAAGAATGTGACATCTCGTGATTCAAACTCAGTTACACTCCCACTGTCTTGCTGACCTATAAACACATAACCCTATGAAGAGGTTGATGGAATTGAGGCGTCCATGGAAACTCATCACGTCCTTCTTGTTCTTCGGTGGTGGTAATTCTTGGATATATTTAACCTTTGATAGTTCCAACTCGATTCCTCAGTGGCTGACGATGAATCCCAACAATTTTTTGGCAGGAACTCTAACTGCACATTTTGCGGGGGTCATTTAAAATTGTACTTGCGTAGCTGGTCAAAGAACTTCCTCAAGTTTGCTATGTTATTTGTGGATTTCTTAGATTTGATGATGACGTTGTCAACATATACCTCTATTTCCTTTTGTATCATATCATGGAAGATGGTCGCCATGGCCCTCATATAGGTGGGCCCCAATATTCTTTAGATCGAATGTCATCATTTTGTAGCAATAAACTCCCCATGGTTTAATGAAAGCTGTTTTTACTACATCTTCTTCGTCCATCCAAATCTGATAATAGCACACGAAGCAATCTACAAAGGATTGGAGTTCACGCTTGGCGTAATTGTCGATCAGAATGTGTATGTTTGGTAGTGGAAAATCATCCTTAAGACTTTCTCTGTTTAAATCCCGATAGTCAAAACACACCCTGACTTTCCCATCTTTCTTCATAATCGGTACAATGTTGGCTAACCAGGTTGGGTTTTCTGTCACGCCACAAAACCGAGGGGCACGACTGGTGCTCAACCGGAGGACCACAGTCAAGCGGACCTGGAATCGCCTTTCCTATCCCACGCGTTACCCCGTGATTTCCAATATACATTATTCTTTTGAAATAGCAATTTAAGACTTAAGCATAAACTTACAACTTGAGTTCATTTCTACTTTTTATCATTTCCAACATTTGATACCAAGTACTTACAAAAATACATACAACATTTACCAACGTGGACCACGATTCCGAACAATACAGTTACTACCCAAAATACTTTTATACACCACCCACATTGTGTCTAGGGAGCCTCTAGGAATACAAGGAACTCAACCAATACTTGTCGGCGACAAGGCCCCGGCTATACCTTACAATATACAATAAACTCAAAAGAAGGTGGCATGAAACACACATGACCCCAAGAGGAAGTGGGGCTCACCAATGCAACCGATGGGATGGAGAGGAGGCACTACTGTCGGTGGACTGGAGTACCTGCTATAGAACCACCTACAATCATAAGATGAATGTAGCGCCCCCGACAAAAAGGGACGTCAGTACATTTGAATTGTACTGGTATTATTTCTTCTCTTTCGATTTGCCATGATGTTCAGTTTTAAGTTTCGGAGAGTTTTGGGACACTTAGTCCCTAAATGAGAGTTTAAGTGTTAGAAAGTTAACTGTGGTCGGAGCAGTATGAAGACGGCCTCAGAATGGGAATCCGATGGTTCTGTTTGCTCTGTTGGGTAACTTAGGGCTTAGAGGCGTATTCAGATTATGTTTTGAAGGTCCGTACCTAATTTAGGCTTGAAATGCCAAAAGGTCAAATTTTTAAATTTCTGGTTCGATAGTGAGATTTTGATCCGAGTATCAGAATGGAATTCTAGAAGTTTGAGTATCTTCGTAGTGTTGAATTTGGCGTGTGTGCAAAATTTCAGGTCATTCGGACGAGGTTTGATTGACTTTTTGATCAAAAGTATATATTTTTAGAGTTTTTTGGGATTTTTAGGCTTGAATCCGATGAAAAATAGGTGTTTTGAGCGTTCCGAGGGTTGGAAAAAGTTTGAATGAAGTTATCGGATATGTTGGTAGGTTTGGTTGAGTTTCCGGGGGCGTCGGGATGATTTCAAATGGTTGACGGAAGGATTTTGGAGTTTTGAATGTTGCAGCTTCAGCTGTTTTTCTATCATAACTGCACCTGCAGTTTGAGTTCCATAGGTGCGGAACCGCAGAAGTGGCGGAGTAACCGCAGAAGCGGAGAAGGAGGAAAGGCATTAGGAATCGCAAAAGCGGGGTCTTCACCGCAAAAGCGGCCCCGCATTTGCGAAAGGATAAACGCAGATGCGGAAATTGAGCCTTAAGTAAGAAATCGCAGATGCGACAATGGTTCCGCAAAAGCAGGACCACAGATGCAGAAATAGCTGGGCAGAAATATGAAAATTTGAGGGTTTAGTTTCAAAAGTTGGAAATTCGGTTTGGAGCTCGGGAGAGGGCAATTTTGGGAGAAAATTAAAAAGGAGATCAGTGGGTAACAATTCTTTAACCCTTTCTAGTTATATTCCATCAATCTATAGTTTGTTTCATTATTTATATTTTGATTGGAGATGAAACTTGGGGAAAAGTTGGAAGAAAGTTCTTGGACCTAAAATTTGACTTTTGATTGAGGATTTGACCTTAGATTTGGATAATTTTGATATGCATGAACTCGTGAGAGTATGAGGATTCTGAAAATACAAATTTTACTCGATTTCGAGATGTGGGCCCAAGGGAAATTTTTGTCATTTTACCTAATTTCGCGTATTAGCTTAGAATTTAATTGTAGAATCAGTTACTTTAAGTGTTATTTACAATATGCAATGGAATTGAATAGATTTGGGCCATTTAGAGTCGAGTACTCATGGCAAAGACGTGGTTTCGGGTTGATTTTGAGCTGGTTCGAGGTAAATGGCTTGCCTAACCTTGTGTGAGGGATCTTCCCTTTAGGATTTGGTGTATTTGATAATTGAAATGCCTGGTATGTGAGGTGACGAGTGCATACTTGAGCTAATTGTTGAAAAATCCGGTTTTCTTTTAGTAATTTGAATTGTGTTCATTGTTCCTGTTTCATTTTACTTGCAAATTAAATCTGCTGTTAGCTTAGGAAAAGCATGTCTAATTGACTTCACTACTTATTTTCATAAACTACCATAGTTGAATTATGTGTTAGGTTAGAATTTCCTGTTAAATTGGTATGAAATTGAGCTTAATTGAGCATTTCTTGTGTTGCTACTGTGTGTTTCACTTTGGTACTACGGGATGGCATCCCGGGAGATCCCCTGTACGTATTTATGATTTGAATTGAGGTGCGGGATACCAAGAGATCTCTAGCACATATATTGAGGATACCAAGAGATCCTCGGGATACCAAGAGATCCCTCGTATACATTAGGATACCAAGAGATCCCCGACATATATATTGAGGATACTGAGAGATCCCACAGTTATCATCCTTGTTATGAGTTGTATTTCCTTATGTTTTGTCTTTATCTCTGTTTCAGTTATTGAATTCCTTATTATCATATATTAGATTCTTACTGTAGATTCTCAATTGAACTGTTTATCTTATTCTATCATTTTTATATTTATTTAATCTCAGTAGGGCCCTGACCTTCCTCATCACTACCCAGTCGAGATTAGGCTTGGCACTTACTGAGTACCATTGTGATGTACTCATGCCCTTTCTGCGTATGTTTTTCATGTGCAGATCCAGGTACTTCGACTTAGACTTACCATCCTTGGGGCGAGACGACCGTTCGGAGACTTCGAGGTATATCTGTTGCATTCGTAGACCGAGGAGTCTCTCTCCATTCTCTGTTATAGTTACTTCCCTTCTTTATTTATTCTGTTTTAGACTATTCTAGAGTTAGAGAACTATGTAGTGATCCTCAGCTTGTGATTCATGGGTTTTTGAGTTTTGGGCAAATTATATTGGTTTCGAGAATTTATATTGTGCATACCGAGCGGAACTTTTAAATGCTGTTATATCACTTTATTCTAATTGATTCCACACTTTGGTTTATCTTCTCCAATTTAGGCTTACCTAGTCGTAGAAGACTAGGTGCCATCACAATGGTTCACGGAGGACGAACCGGGATCGTGACAAGTTGGTATCAGAGCTCTAGGTTCATAGGAGTCATGTATCGCAAGCCGATTTATTAGAGTCTCGTTGATCGGTACGGAGACGTCTATACTTATCTACGAGAGGCTATGTAACTGTTAGGACCACTCCACTTCATTTGATTTCCTTGTCGTACGAGATTTGATGTCACCATTCTAAACTTCTATCTTCTGTTCTCTCACAGATGGGGAGGACACGTGCTACCCGAGATGATCAGGCACCTGCACCCCCTACTGCAACTGTTAGAGGCTGGGGCCGGGGTAGAGGCTGAGGACGCACATGCGGTACAGCCAGGGCACCTGCTCGAGCTGCCAGCGAGGAGCCACCAGCAGTGTCAGTCGGAGTCCAGGCACCTAACACACCTACTGCTACAACCGCGCCAATACTTTAGGAGACTCTGGCACAGTTCATGAGCATGTACACCACTTTGGCTCAGGCAGTGTTACTTCCCCTTGCTGCAGCTACATCCCAGGCCGGGAGAGGAGCACAGACTCTCTCCACCCGTACTCCTGAGCAGTGAGTGCATGTTGATCAGGTCCAAGAGTTTATTCCTATGCAGCCTGTAGCCCCAGGCCATCCGGACAGGGCAGTGGTTTCAGAGGATGAGCAGCAAAGACTTCAGAGGTTCAAGAAGTATGATCCTCCTGTATTCAGTGGGTTAGCATCATAGGATGCCTTGGGATTTCTGGAGTGCTACCATATTCTTTGTACCATGGGTATATTAGGATCGAGCGGGATTTTCTTCACTACTTTCCAGCTTTGAGGAGCCGCCTATGACTGGTGGCGCACCTTTGAGGAGCCGCCTATGAGCGGTGTCGGCCGAATCTAAAAGCTTTAGTTCAAACCATGTATTTATCTTTAAAAAATTTATTAGTTATGTACAAATATTAATTTAGAACCCAATAACTTAAACGAATTAGAATCCTAAAGCCATAAGCTTGAAATTCTAGCTTCGCCCACAACAAAAACAAGTTACTTATGAGTAAGCTAAGGTAGGAACTAGCCATGTTTAAAGGGGAGAATTGCACATAGGTATAACTCATACACACATATTGCAACCGAGTAGCCTAGTTATAACTTTGCAAATCTATAGCCCAAAGACAATAGACCCAAATCCGAAAAACCTAGCATTTTTTGACGCAACCAGCAGTTCTTGCGGTCAATGCTATTCAACATTTCTATCGTTGAGGAGAGCTTTTTTATTTATCTTCTACCAAAATTTATGTTTTATTATTATCTTTATGAGATAATTAATAAAAATATATTTAAATATAAAAATAAAGGTTTCAATTAAATAGTTATTAAATATATAGTATATGAATATAAAAGTAGAAGAATTCGATTAAATAACTAGCAAAATATAAACAAACAAATAAACATAAATTTGGCATCTTTTTGCCTTGTCAACAGTATAATAGATGGTAATTCCTTCTCATACACACATCATTGCTAGATTTTAATTTTTTTATTTTTTTTCCTTCAATGGTACCACTAATAGAGTTTAACCCAAACTAGAGAATAAGTTAAAAATAAATAAAAGAGGTTGCTCAGCTCGAGAAAAGGTAAGAAAATATACAAAAATTAAATAATTCGCCTTTCTACATTCTTAAACACCGGTATATACATAATTATATAAAATTATACGCACTTTTACATATTTAGATAGTAGATATACACTTATATTTATAATGTTTAAATAATGTATATTTACATTGTATGATTGAGCATAAATAACAATTATAATACGTTTATAGAGAAAATATCTTTTTTGCCACCATTACACTTCAATTTTAACACTAAAGAAGTAGTAGTAGTAGTAGTGGTATTTGAAGTTTAATCCACCAAATATCCGAAAATAATGTATCGGCTTGGTATAATAGTGTATAAGAGATGTTTAAATACCCATATACACTATTATATAATATTATACAAATGAATCCTATCAATGGAGCTTCAGGGGTTTTCTTCTTCTTTCTTGAGCCTTTACCGAAATTTGACTTAAATCTAGCTCAAATCTGCTCTAAATCACTCCAAATTTAAGCTTTGAACTCCTCTTGATGTTTCCAATAAATTAGAACAACACCCAATCATATTTCAAGCAAACCAAATAACACACATTTCAAAATTAATCTCAAATCTTAGATCTGAGTGGGCTTTCACACCCAAAATCTCAAATATGCTTCAAACCTTAAAGATTCAGCCTTGAATGGAGTTTTTTTTAATCAATCAAATTTTAAATTTGAGAAAATTGAGCTCCAATAATGGAGGTTTTATGATTATATACACTTGAACGAAGAGAATACTAAACCTAGTAGCAAGGATGAGGCAAATTCGTAACTGAATAACTTCAAATCTTGTTCAAAGATCAGCTTCGCTCTCGGAGTTGAAGTGCGCTTATATGATAAGCCAGAATAAGCATAAAAGAGAGATATCAAGAAGCTTAGGTGTGTTATGGACCGTGAAGGAACTGAGTA
>MU732954.1:306940-319972 GCA_026770625.1 Nicotiana glauca | reverse complement strand
ATTATATACACTTAAACGAAGAGAATACTAAACCTAGTAGCAAGGATGAGGCAAATTCGTAACTGAATAACTTCAAATCTTGTTCAAAGATCAGCTTCGCTCTCGGAGTTGAAGTGCGCTTATATGATAAGCCAGAATAAGCATAAAAGAGAGATATCAAGAAGCTTAGGTGTGTTATGGACCGTGAAGGAACTGAGTATCTAATAATGGGCTAAATGATGAAAAGATTCTTTTAGGTTATGTACAGCCCAGTCCAAACAGCGTAAGGTCTTAAAACCTCGGCAATTTTTAGTTAGGTTGTAGGGCCAAGCAACATGGGACATAATTCATTTCTTTTGTGTATTTTTGAGTTCCTCCTCTATTTTTCTTGCCTACTCTAGAGACAGACTGAAGGAACACGTTAATCTAAACACATTAGATGCGCGTAAACCGTAAAACAAGAACGTACTTGTTCATCACGAAGCGGAAGCGAATATGGATGAACCGTAGCTGGAATTACTGGTCGGAGGTGGTTGTCACGAAGTGTTGGAGCAACCCCGAATTCCACAGTCTAAACGTTAGTTTGATTCAGAGATAGAAAGAGCGTAGAAAAATATTGTAGAGAGTGCCTCTTTAATGTACAAACTAAGTGTACTTATATAGGGAATATTATGGTTAACTAATAACCCTATTGGGCCTTAGAGCACCCCTTATGGGTGGACCAAATATTTCCTACATCTCCCGCTCACACATAATGGGAGTGCTCATCTAGCCTGAGAAACATATTCTCAACTCATCTCGTCAATCATTCATACAGGGAAGTAGACCGTGCGACCAGCATACTGTGAGAGCGAAGTGCTATACATCTGTTAAGAGTGAATAGCCTCTCGTCAAGCGCAAACCTTCAAGTAGATCATAAAGTTTGCATTACCCTAGATCATGTCAATCACATTTGATATAGTATCAAAATCTCCTATATCATTATTTCTTGTATTCACAATCATAAGTCATAAGTCATAATTGGTGCACCAGTGAATACAAATAAATGAGATTCCATCAATGATCTTTCTCTTCTCACGATTCCCTTAAGTCCTTAACATTAGTATGATTGCTTTTCTAGTTATGCTCCGCTAGACCGTATCCGTGCTCATGTTCTTTTGGAAACACACTAAGATAGCTAACATCACACTAAGTCTTAAGTATCAGATCAGAGTCTCTAAGGGTACAAAATCTTGAGCTATCATAAAGCTCTAGATCTCACACAGCAATAAGTTGATAATGGAATTATGTTAACCCAATTGGTCGACATTAGCACACATGGTATGAAACATTTGCTACAACATTTTCTCCTTTTTCCCAAGGAGCGTATGTCTTTATCTCATAAAGAATGTTGTATAGATGATATTTAGACACTATAAGTATCTAAATTTAAGTTCTTTGATCTACAATATCATTTCTAACTCACATCTGGCTCATAAAGTAGACTAGGTGAACATTTTTCACCCTAATGACCTTATGTCATTGTTTAATCGACATTCTGATTTTATGCAAATAGCTCTCAAATTATCCTTATGATAATTTTGCTTAAAATCATGTGTCATTTATTCATATCACTAAGATAAGGAGGCAGTTTCCTGTATGAGAAGGCCAACATCATGTCTACTCGACATACTTAAAAAATGAACAAAGAATGTACATAACATTCAACAATAAAAATATGTATATATGTAAATCAAATTTATTGATAATCAAAGAACATCAGTTTGAGAGCACGAGAAAATAAATAACAAAATAAAGTATCTCAGAGTCTACGCAAGCCTTGAGACCTAGTGTGTCTCACAAATGCATCTCTAGACAAAGGCTTGGTCAATGGATCTGCTAACATATCTTTTGTAGACACATACTTCACATTCACTATCTTGCGTCTAACCATATCTCTCACATAGTTATACTTGATATCTATATGTTTGGTTTTACAATGAATCTTTGGGTCTTTGGTAGAGGATATTGCAGCCTCACTGTCACAGTAAGCTAATAGTAGTTCAGTATTTTCAAAACTATTTAACAAGTGCTCCAAGAACTTTTTCAACCAAACAGTTTCTTGTGCTGCTGATGCAAGAGCCACATATTCGGGTTCCATCGTAGATAGTGATACACATGATTGTTTCTTACTAAACACATGATTGTTTCTTACTAATCCATGATATGGCCTCATCACTGAGTAAGAATACATATCCTGAGGTATACCTCCTCTCGTCTACCTCCATGGTCAGCATCACTGTGTCCAACTAATCGCAGATGCTTGCCACCTTGATAACAAAGGGCATAATTAGTAGTTCCCTTCAGATATCTCATGATCCTCTTTACTGCTTGCCAATGCGCTAAACCTGGGTCGGTCTGATATCTACTTACCAAGCCAACTGCTTGATAGATATCAGGTCAAGTGCACACCATAGCATACATTAGACTTCTGACTACGCTCCTATAAGAAAATTAACTCATTCTTTCTGTCTCTTCAGGAGTCTTAGGACACATATGACTTCCCAAGGTATGGCCTTTACTGATAGGAGTTTCAACTGGGCTACTATTTTGCATGTTAAATCGTTTAAGAACTTTTCTAATGTAATTTTCTTGTGAGAGATACAATAGTTTATTTGGACGATCTCTTGAAATCTTAACTCCATGAATATATGCAGCTTCACCCATATCTTTCATCTCAAATTGGGATGATAACCATGACTTTATCTCGGTTATAAACTCCTTATCATTTCCAGCTATAAGTATATCACCTACATACAATGTTAAAATCACAAGCTTGTTTAGTAGTCTCTTGGTATAAACGCAATGGTCTTCATCCATCATGGTAAAACCATTGGATACAAGAACATTTTGAAAGCGTATATACCACTGCCTTAAAGATTGTTTGAGGCCATAAATAGACTTCCAAAGTCTACAAACCTTTTTGTTCGTGGCCCTTTTCAATGAAACACTCAGGTTGTTCCATATAGATTTCTTCATCTAGTTCTCCATTGAGAAAGGCAGTCTTTACATTCATCTGATGTAATTCAAGATCCAGGCTTGCAACAATAGGTAGAACCAGGCAAACCGATGTAAATCGTACAACAGGCAAGAAAGTCTCTTCGTATTCTGTTTCTTTCAGTTGTGTATACCCTTTCGCCACCAGTCGAGCCTTAAATCTCTCAACTGAGCCATCAGCCTTTAGCTTAATTTTAAGAACCCATTTGCTTACAATTGCTTTGCGTCCTTCAGGGAGGTCAACTAGTTCCCAAACTTTGTTGACTCTCATAGTCTCCAATTCATCTTCCATTTCTTTTGTCCATTTATTCTTAGAAAGGCATGAAAGAGCCTCTTTTACATTTTTAGGCTCGTTTTCTTCTTGTGAAGCATCATAAATAGTTCTCCGTCTTCCACATCAAATCATCGGCGAGGAATCTTTTTACGAGAACCACGTCTTACTTGTGATTCATCATTGTTCCCATTTGGATCAATGTTGCTCTCACTCAGATCAAGATCATTCATCCTGTTCCCACTTGGAACAAGATCTATGACCATCTCGCTCCCACTTCGAACAAGATCCATTTGGTCACTTCCACTAAAAATGGAAAGATTACTCTCATTCACATCTGATAATGAAGGAGGTCTTTGATGAGAAACTATTTCACCATCTGCTAAAATTCTCCCACTCGAATTAAGTGATCCTTATACTTCTTGATCCATTATCTCAAATAAGGTAAGGTCTTGACCTACCTCTCCCTTCTTAGGGAACTCATCCTCTAAGAATGTGACATCTCGTGATTCCAACTCAGTTACACTCCCACTGTCTTGCTGACCTATAAACACATAACCCTTTGAGGTTTCAGAGTATCTTATAAAAATACTTTTCTTTCCCCTCAGGCCCAATTTGCCATATTTGTGAGAGTAATCATGTGTATAGGAATCACAACCCCATGGTCTTAATACACTTAGGTCGGGTTATCTTCCAGTACATAACTCATATGGAGTGATAGTAACTGATTTTGTAGGCACTCGGTTAAGTACAAAGGTGGCAGTACGCAACATATCACCCTAATTACTAATTGGGAGGTTAGCTTGTGCCATCATTGACCTAATCATTTCTAGGAGCATTCTGTTTCTTCTCTCCGCAACATCATTTTGTTGTGGAGTATTTGGGATAGTCAACTGATGAACTATTCCCTTTTCATCACATAAGTTATTAAACTGAGTTGATAAATATTCACGACCACGATCAGTTCAAAGAGCTTTTATCTTCTTGTCTAATTTATTTTCCACTAAGCTCATATAACTTTTGAAGCAACTTATTGCTTCTGATTTGTGGAAAATCAAATAGACATAACTGAAACGGGTAAAGTCATCAATAAATGTGATGAAATAGCTTGCTCCATGCCTAGCCCTAACATTCATAGGCCCACAGATGTCTGAATGGACTAATTGTAAAGGATATTCGGCTCTAGTCGCCTGACCAAAGGGTTTTCTTGCAGATTTTCCAGCTAGACATTTTTCACAAGTGGATAATTCCACATGTTCAATTATGTAAAGCAAACCTTGTTTTTCTAACCTTTGCATTCTTTGTTGGCCAATATGACCAAGTCTAGCATGCCATATGTTTACATCACTATCATATTTATATGAAGAAACAAATATAGAAAAACTAGCATTATTATTAAATGAATCATAATCCAAATCCATAATAATTAAACCTCCGGTAACATGACCAAAACCAAATAATGTTGAACCAAAAGTGAACTTGGCAGAATTGCCATGAAAAAACAAGTCAAATCCTAACTTAAGAAAAATTAAAACTGAAATAACATTCCGGCGAATTGTTGGTGCAAAGAGAACATCGTGTAGTATTAGGTCTCGACCACCACGCAGGACTAACCTGCATGTACCGATCCCTTCAACAGCAACTTTATTGTTATTGCCTACATATATCTACTTTGCTCCGCGTGAAACTCGCCGAAATTCAACAAAGGCACTACGTTCCCAGGCTTTGTGGTCCGTTGCTCCTGAGTCTACAATCCACAAAGAATTAGATTCAGTTAGAAAAATAGAATTAGAAACACAAAGTTCACTAATTTGAGCATCGTGAAATACCTTTCTATGAGGCTCAGAGCAATCTCTAGCATAGTGACCCTTCTTGTCACAATTATAGCATTTCACTTTAGCAACTTTCACATGTTTGGGACGTTTGTTCTTGCCTATTTCAGTCTTTGCTCTTTTAACAGGCTGAACATGAGGTAGCCCTGTCTTCTTTCCCCAGTTCCTTTTCTTCGAATCACCCTTGGTTTTGGAGGTTGTTGTCATGTGCAACTCAGTTATTGGCTTTGCAGCCTCAAGTCGTTCCTCCTCGAACTCAAGGTGTCTCCAGACATCTTCCAGAGTTGTGATTCGCTCATTGTGGGTCAAATGCATTTTCATATGATCCCAAGAACTAGGTAAAGAGCGTATGACAGCTTGGATTTATTGTTCATCAGTCAACATATGACCAACATCTTTCGACTCCCCGATCATATTTGTCATTTGACTCGGATGTGTTTTCATTGAATGTTCTGGGCATTTCTTATATGAGTCAAATTAGATCGTTAAGGATCTCAGCCTTGCAGTGGAACATGTACCAAACCTTTTCCTGAACGCATTCCAAAGATCCATTGCTCTTTGGTGATCCTTAAGCTCCCTTAGAATGTCATCATCTAAGGTGCTCAACAACGTAATGCGAGCAATGGAGTTCTTTTTCTTCCAATTGCCATATGCTTCACGCCCATGCCTATGCTGAGCAATGTTGCCTTCCTCAGGCTCATTCATGACATTGTCGATAGCCTCCAGAGCCTCTTGCTCCTCTAGCACATACTGGACTTTTAAGCTCCAGGTTTCATAATTGTCACCATTGAGTTTCAACCCTTTGTTGAGCTTAGCAACAATATTTTTCGAAGCAGTAGTCATTCTTTAACAAAATAAAAAATAAAATAAGGAACATGTAAAAAATAACGCAAGGCACGATGTTCTACATACATACATTTTATGACACTAAGCATTAATTGATTAAGTTAATAAACACATATATTAATTATGGAGTCGAAAGTTCACTATATTCCCAATCATCGTCCAAGAATTAAAATATTATGAAAACTAACCTACTCAATTATCTAGCTAAGCGTCTTAATCATGTTTAAGACAACATAATTATCTAATCATAATTTTACAATCCCATGTGGATCATAAGTTAACAAATAACTTATATTAGCATGTAAATAAAATTAATGTCAAACTAATTAACATTTATTACATGCCATACAAATTCACATAAAATTTATTTTAATGTTAAACTAATTAACATATTATACATGTTAAACAAATTAACAAGTATTATTAATATTAAACTAATTAATATTGATTTCATGCTAAATAAATTAACATAAAGCATGTGTTAAACTACTTAGCCAAAGTAATGTTAAAACAATTAATATTTCAAGCATGTTAAACGAATTAACAAATTTAACAGTTTTAGCATGTTAAACAAATTAACAAAAAAAATTAATGTTAAGCAAATTAACATTACAAGCAATTGGGATAATAAAATAATTATAGCTTTCATAAAAGAATATAAATACTAAATTTATATTCTGAAAATTAAGTCCATAAGACTATTTTATAATCTGATTTTTTTTTTTTTTTATAAATAACGAACTTGTTGATTTAATTAGGTCATTTGCCCAAAAATAATAATAATAATTACTCATAGCAATCATATGGGCCTCCCAATTATTAAAGGGATTTTTACATAACTATACTATATTAGAAACATATTTACTTATGTTCTCTGTGTTTTGTAGTTTTTAATAAGTATGTAGGTTTTTCTTACAAATTGTATATATTGCTCCTTAAAAGGCTCTCACTCCATCATTAGCGCCTTCAAATAAGGGATTTAATTACATTCTTTTTTTTTTCCTCTTTCCTCTTCTCTCTCCTTTTTTTTACATCAAAAATTCCTTAATCTACGCCAAGAATCTCCATCTTCTCTCTTCCCACCATTGCTGGCAACTTTATATTATTAAAAATTAAAGACATATTCAGAAATTGTATCATAAATGTATTATAGTTGTATTTGAATTGGATTAGATACATCAATCCTAAAATATAATTGTATCATACTTGTATCCCAGTTGTATCTAACTTGTTTTTGGTACATTAATACCAAAATAATACCTGATATAATACTAATAAATCAATATACAATTATCATATATTTGTAATACAAACTGTGAAATTCGTCATGAACTAATAAACTGCTGGTAATAATATACAATGAATATACAATTACCATACATTTCTAATACAATTTCTGCAGCAACTATGATACATATACAATTATAATACAATCAATATTTCTAAAAAATTGTGATACACTTATGATCTTCATCTTCTTCAAGTTTCAATCGCAGCTCTACACTAACAATCCAATATAATTGTATTATAATTGTATTAGTATTGTATCTCGTATTGCTTTGGGTATTAATGTATCATACAAGTCACATACAATAAAAATTATAGAAAGAAAGAAACCAAGATTCAAAACTTACCACAGCTTAATTCTAGCAATATTCTAAATTTCATCTACAGTATATGAATAAGAAATAGAGATTTCGGGTGAATAGTAAAATTTAAGAAAGAGGAAAATTGGGTCTAAAAATCATTGGAAAAGGAAATGAATTGGAATTTTTGGTGATATAAAAATAAAAGAGAGATTTTGGATGATTATTAAGAAAGAGGGACAAAAAAACATAATCTTAAATGTAGGGGAGGGTTTTTGGAAATGGCTAAAATTAAGGCATCTTAATTTTTTTCATTTCTAAGGTTTTGTATATAACTTGTAAATATAGATATACAAAGTAATTAATAAAGAACTTAAATAAAGGTGGTAAATAAATTTCTATTATAGTATAACTAGGTAAAAATCTCATTTATTAAATGGAATGTTTACTGATATATACTACTTTTACAACATTATTACTTTCCTTATTTATGTTTTGGTTTAATTATAATTAGTAAACTTAATTATAAATTATATACCATAATTCAAAATTATGGTATGATTAATGGGTCCTATAAATTGGACATAATTATGATCTAACCCACCCCACACAAATAAAATGCTAATATCTTTTACCTTTTTCCACTAAAAACATATCCCCCACATTTTACCCTCTCTTTTTCACTTCCCCACTTTTTGATTATGTTTTTATTTTCAAATTAATTAACCCGTAACTCCCATCCCCCTCCACCCACACCTCACCCCCCACGTTTACACTTTACTGTAGTTCCCCACGTTTTGCTTCAGTCTTCAGCTTCACAAAAACAACTTATTCCCACAATCTTTACATTCAAGTTACAATTCTACCAAAATCCGCCGCAAAATTTAGCCAAATTGTTGTTATAAACCATGAAAAACAACAAATCACCACAAAATCTACAAAAAATTTCTAAAGTTATTGATATTCCCTCTTTCGATTTGGGTGTTTTAATACCAAAATCGCCACAAAAACAACCAAAATCTACTCATGCAATGGAACCTACTACTAACCGATCATCTCCTCGACAAATCAGTGTTGAGTTGAGATCAAAGAAGTTGCACGATTTAGATGATGGAGCAAGTTCTAAACCAGTTGTCAACTTATTCAAAAGAAAGGGGAAAGAGCTTTGTGAAGATGATGATTTTGCAAAAGATTTGGCTAAAAATCAGTATCTAAAAAACCCAAGTGCCTTGGAGTGGCTTCTTCAAAACAAAAGAGAACAAACAGTCCAAAAATATCCCAAAATTGCATCTGACAAAAAACTTGGAGAAGTTAAAACATTTGTTTTTTTCTATTCAAGTATTTAGTATTGTGTTTTTTGTAAAACTCTATCGTTTAATTGTATAGGTAAAGTGTAGTTTAGTTGTAGAAACATTATAGAATAATTGTAGTTGCTACTATCTACACTCTATTTGTTGTAGTTGTTTTATACTCATGTAGATTAGTGGTCTTAAATTTTTGTAGAAATTGTAGTTGCTACTATATACAGCGTATAAATGTACCTATTTTGTAGTCATATGGATCAGTTATCGTAATTTCATAGATTAATTGTAGTTGATATTATTATACAGTTTATTACTTGGAGTTTTTTTGTAGTCATTCAGATTAGTGGTCTTAAATTTGTGTATAAATTGTAGTTGAGATTATATACAGTTCATAAATGTACCTATTTTGTAGTCATGTAGATCACTTGTCTTAATTTTATAGATTAATTGTAGTTGCTAAAATATACAGTTTACAAATGTAGTTATTTTGTAGTTCTGGCTGTTGTTTTTGAAGAATTATGTAGCTATTGTGATGAATAATGCTTATTTTTTATGCAGTTTACTAATGTGAAATAATTTTTATTTTGTGCAAAATGGCAATTATTTTGCCCAACATAATGTTGATTATGGGGTGCTTAGATTTCACACTTTGTGTGATCCTAGCATTCCTAGCCAGATAAAACAGTTATTGACTCCAACCACGGAATGAACCTAAGCTACATGCAAGCATGGAGAGCAAAGGAAAAGGCTTTGCAGTTTTTGAGATGGGAATCCGGCTGATTCCTACAGCAAATTACCCAAATATTTTTATATTCTTGAGGAGACTTATCCTGGTTCAGTTGTTAAATTGAAGAAGACAACAGATGAATGCTTCTTATACGCATTTGTTGCTCTATGTACATTAATAAGCGGTTGGAAGCATTGTAGGCCGGTAGTAGTGGTTGATGGGACATTCTTAAAGTCAGCGTACATAGGGATCATGCTGACAGCAAGCACCATAGATGCAGCAGGTAAGAAGTGTAACAATTGTGTAGTCAACTTGTAGACGATCTATAATTTGTAGATACATTGTAGCTATATGTAGTTATTATATATCTGCCGATTGAATTGTGGATAAATATTCTATATTATCAATATATAATGTAGATATTATGTATAGTTAATCTTATATATATTTTTAAACCTCCAAATTAATTTTTTATGGAATAACAACGTAGGTACAATACTGCCCTTGGCATATGCTGTGGTTGATTCCGAAAATGACGCATCTTGGCAATGGTTCTTTGATCAATTCAAGCAGGAATATGGTTAAAGTCCTTCAATATGTGTTGTTCCTGATAGGGATGAGAGTATAATGAAAGCAACATAAATTGTCTATCCGAGCATGTCACACTACTCTTGCATGTGGCATATTTGGACAAATATAAGGTCAAAATTTAAGAAGGGGCATCTACAATTATATGAATTGTACTTTGCTACAGCACGATCATACACTTTGGATGAATTTAATGAAAGGATGTCGAAGATGGAAGAGGTAGACCCGCGTGTGAAATCTTACCTATATGATATTGGCTATCATAGATGGTCAAGAGTACATGCAACAGTGAATAGAACGTGGACAATGACATCAAATATTGCAGAGTCATTGAACTCTGTAACAAAAGATACAAGAGCGTTGCCGATTTTTGACCTTTTTGAGTATATGCGGACACTTCTAGAACGTTGAAACAACGAGAAGTTATTGAAGGCGAAGGGTACTTTTACATTTCTTGGGTGCAAGCTCAACAATGAATTAGATATAAACATGACATTATCTCATAAGCTTAGGGTACGATATGTTTTGATGGGGCTACAAAAATTAATTACTTATTTTACATTTCATCTATAAATTGTGAATATTATGTAGTTAATTGTAGGTAAGTGTAGCTGAATATATTATTTGCAGAATATTTGTATATGATTTGTTGGTAAACTGTAGAATATTTGTAGATGATTTGTAGATAATTTATAGATAATTTGTAGAATATATGTAGAGGATTAGTAAATAATTTGTAGATAATATATTTGTAGATGACTGAAAAAAATGAATCGTTAGAGTTAAACAGTTTGTATTTCATTAGAAGATAAATAGATTGGTTTTGCATGCAAATGCGTGGGAGAGAAAGTAAGTAACCAAAACAAGTATTTTTAAAAAGAGTTAAAGCATTTTGAGTCAATAACTATTTTATCTGTCTAGGAATGCTAGGATCACACAAAGTGTGAAATCTAAGCACCCTGTAATCAACATTATGTGGGGCAAAATAATTGCCATTCTGCACAAAGCAAAAATTACTTCACATTAGTGAACTGCATAAAAAAATAAGCATTAATCATCACAATAGGTACATAATTCTTCAAAAACAACAGCCAAAACTACAGAATCACTACAAAATAACTACATTTGTAAATAATATATTTTAGCAACTACAATTAATCTATAAAATTAAGATAAGTGATCTACATGGCTACAAAATAGGTATATTTATAACCTGTATATAATCTCAACTACAATTTATACACAAATTTTAGACAAATGTGAATGACTACAAAAGAACTTCAAAAAATAAACTGTATAATAATATCAACTACAATTAATCTATGAAATTACGACAACTGATTTATATGACTAAAAATAAGTGCATTTATACACTGTAGATAGTAGCAACTATAATTTCTACAAAAATTTATGACCACTAATCTATATGACTAAAAAATAACTACAACAAATAGAGTGTAGATAGTAGCAACTACAATTAATCTACACAGTTTCTACATCTAGGAATCATGTCTAAAATATCAGTTTACTGTGCGTTGCATTCTCATATATCACAATGGCATCAACTTCAAAATCTCTATATCTGCCGTATTCATCCCATATCCCCTTGAATTGTAACATGACTGTGATTTTAGACATGATTCCGTGGTTGTTTCTGACTTGTTATTAAAGTGAACTTTCGTGATTTTTTGATTGATATAGCTGTTATGATGAAGAACAGAAATTCAGCTTCAATTTGTTGCTGACGAATATAGAGCTTTCTTGAAGCTCTTCTTCCCTTTTGTTTATTTTAATTGTAGGAAATGTAGCTTAACGAAATCCATTGTTCCGATTCAGAAAATGGTGTTGGGCAGCAGAATGTCAGCCTATGGCTCTGATACCAATGAAGGAACACGTTAATCTAAATACATTCGATAGCGCGTAAACCGTAAAACGAGAACTTACTTGTTCATCGCAAAGCGGAAGCGAAAACGGATGAACCGTAGCTGGAATTACTGGTCGGCGGTGGTTGTCATGGTGTGTTGGAGCAACCCCCAATTTCATAGTCTAAACCCTAGTTTGATTCAGAGAGAGAAAGAGCGTAGAAAAATACTGCAGAGAGTGTCTCTTTAATGTACACACTAAGTTTACTTATATAAGGAATATTAGGGTTAACTAATAACCCTATTAGGCCTTAGAGCACCCCATATGGATGGACCCAATATTTCTTACACTGACAAATTAACAACTTCTTTGCCAGGATCGTTTAATAATGAACAAATTTTGAATACAAGTATCCAGCTAAATTCTCCTAAGAGCACTTCATTTTGTAATTAATGATACATATTAATTTTATTAATAGTTGTCTTTTCAACCCAAAAAATATTAAATATTTATTTCACTACGTACCAACATATTTCGACATGTGCTAGTTGGGTAACTTGTTCATTACGTATGTTTATTTTTTTAAATGATCAAGTTGATTGCGTAATTTTTTTATACGTCTAACATATAGAAGTTAAACTCAAGAAGAAGCCATTTTCTTAAAAATTCGTCGCTAGTGTAATCTTTTTACTGTATCAATGTTAGATTCTTAAAAATTCGTCGCTCACGATTATTTAACAGATAAATATGATGAAGCCATCCAACTAACAAGTCGAGCCACACATGGATTCTCCTAGAACCTAATTTCTAAATGAATATTTCTGAGCCACAACTCACAAAGGCATATGAAAATCATTACTGACAGCATACCATTACTTAATCAATCAATTTTTGAAATGCATCTCATTATTGGACAGTTTGGCAACAGCAAATGGCCATAAACCTATAGCTTTTGAAAGTGAGGAAAATGAACTACCACAAGAGCTACCCCCCCCCCCCC
>MU732954.1:267298-306437 GCA_026770625.1 Nicotiana glauca | reverse complement strand
CCCCCCCACCTTTGGGGGTGTTTTACATGATTTAACAGAAATTGAATTTGCATTTCCTCATGTTATTGTGCTAAATCATGAGAATTGATTCTCAGCATGACAAGTCACAAGACCATAGTCTAATGAATAACAGATAGATTTGAGATAAAGATAATTGAATTGAATATGCCAAACAATCATGTATTTATTTTTCTTCAATTAAACACTATGTCTCATACTCTCATATGAAAATATTATTGATTTAGAAGAAGAAAAGCTTGTCACGATTAATTAAGCTGATTCGTCGATGAATAATTAGTCATATTAATTATTTACAGAATACTGGAATTCTGTGATACTGTACGATTTCAATGAACCACTTAAATATAAACCAATGAAATGAGTTCTCATATTAATTGTCTGCTAAAAAAACTGAAATGCCAATAAGAATTGCATGTCCAAAGTATGCACTTATATGGTAAGAGATACTGAATTCAATATGAAGAATAGAGAACATGGAAGAAATAACCTTAACCAGCTGTTCATGGAAAGCACGAACCGAGCTTCTTTGATTCTCTTTAATCATGGATGATGAGTGTATGAGGTACGATAATGAATAAAAAAATCATTTGTCAAGCTAACCCAATTTTTTTTTTTTCAAATAAATAAAGAAAGGAGACAAGTCCAATAAGAGTTAGAAGTTGAAATTCGTTAATTTTCATTAGGCTTGAATTGGGGTGCTATAATGACTGGACCGGTCGTATTGAGAATTAGCGTCTCGTGCGGCGGCTTAATGATTCGTACTAAGTATTATGACTAGCGTGTATGGTCGAGTTAAGAGTTCGGATGATTCAGGATCAATTTGGAAAAAAAGAATTCTTGTATTAGAAGCTTAAACGATAAGAGTTAACCGGAGTTTGACTTTTGCGTAGATGACTCTGAAATAAAATTTTGATAATTCTAATAGCTTCATATGGAGATTTCGTACATAGGTGTGCGTCCGGATTTGGATTTGGAGGACCGTAGGATAATTTAAAGCATTTTGGCGGAAATTAAAAAGTTGAAGTTTTGGAAGGTTAAGAGGTTTGACCAGGAGTTGGCTTTGTTGACGTGGGTCTCAGATTGCAATACTGAGACTTGGATTAGCTCCATTATGTCAATTGAGACTTGTATGCAAAATTTGATGTCATTCCGGGTTGATTTGAAATATTTCAGCGCGAGTTGTAGAAGTTAAAAGTCATAAGATTATTAAGTTTGATTTGCGGTGCGATTCATATTTTTGATATTGTTCGATGTGATTTGAGGTCTCAAGTAGGTGCGCGTTATGTTTTGGGACTTATTCATATATTAAGACGGGGTCCCCAGAGGCTCGGGTGAGTTTCGGATAGGGTTTTGTTGCTTTTTTATTTTTATTTTTCGACATCGTTTCTTCAAGTATAAATGGTACCATATTAAGCAAATGAGCTCCAATTTATGTTTTAATTAACGAACTAGATCTGTATTGTAATTATAGAACCATAGCAAAAAGAATCGCCGAATTTGGACATCGTATAAGGGAATTGTGCTCATTTTAGTGTCGGGGAAGAGAGCGGATGCTGGTGCTTTGCAAATGCAAAGTTGGGTCCATATCTACAACCCCGAAGGTGCAAAAAGTGGGTAAAAATAGCATGTAGTAGCCACTAATTAAGGGTATTTTTAATTTTTATTCATTAATTATAATGCTCAGCAAAAATAGCCACTACTAATAGAAAAGGAACAATTTTACCCTTTCTTCCTCTCTTTCGCGTTGCTTTAATCTTATTTCGCGTTCCGTTGCATTTTGCTTCTAAATTTGTTAATTCTCGTAGCCTTCAACATCGTTACATGTTTGATCCCAAAATTGAAAAAGTAGATCTGCTTTAGTTGCTAATAACTTTCCCTAATTCATATTTGTCCAGTTGTGTGAATGTTCAAAGGTTTTCTTTCATCAAGGTAATATTTTATAATAAAAAATGGCAACATCGTTACATGTTTGATCCCAAAATTGAAAAAGTAGATTTGCTTTAGTTGCTAATAACTTTTCCTAATTTATATTTGTCCAGTTGTGTGAATGTTCAAAGGTTTTCTTTCATCAAGTAAGGTAATATTTTATAATAAAAAATGGCACAAAACAGGTGCAAAAAAGACTTGTTTTTGTTTCTTTTGCGTTCAAAGATTAAAAGTTAAGGACATGACAGGTTTAAAAGTTAAGGACATACAGTCCTTAAATTTGACATGCAGTTTCAAAAGATAAGGACAAACAGTCCTTAACTTATAGTTTCAAGTTCAAAACTTAAGGACAGTCAGTATTTAAGTTATTGTTTAAAGTTCAAAACTTAAGGACAGACAGTCCTTAACTTTGAGTTTCAGGTTCAAAAGTTAAGGACAGACATTCCTTAACTTACAGTTACAAGTTCAAAACTTAAGGACAGACAGTCTTTAAGTTATTGTTTCAAGTTCAAAACTTAAGGACAGACAGTCCTTAGCTTTGAGTTTAAAGTTCAAAAGTTAAGGACATACAGTCCTTAACTGACAGTTACACGTTCAAAAGTTAAGGACATGCAGTACTTAACTTACAGTTACAAGTTCAAAAGTTAAGGACGCTTGGTCTTGAAGTTTGAGTTCCAAGTTCAAAAGTTAAGGACATGTAGTCCTGAAGTCCTAAACTTAGAGTTTCAAGTTCAAAAGTTAAGGACATGTAATCCTGAAGTCTTAAAGTTAAGGACATGAGCAGAAGGGTATTTTCGTCCGACCAGTTAAAGTTTATTAAACCAGTGGCTAAAGTCTAAAGACATTTAAAACGCTGGCTTTAAATTAAAGACATGAGCCATTAGTGGCTATCTGTGCACATCTCCCAAAGAGTGGTCCAAAAATGCGAAACTTACAGCTGGCAAACCGCAGGTATGGAGTTTTGGGAGCATATGCGAAATTCCCTTTGTTTTTGAAAATCAAACTACGTTTATTTAGTATTTTGAGCATATCTTGAGTTCTAGAGCTCCGATTGAGGTGATTTTTGCGGCGTTCTTCTCGTTTTTTCATGGGTATCGGTATATAACTATAATTTTTGTATTTTAATAGGATTACAAAAGTTAATTTTAGAATTTATCTATGTTTTGATTGGAGAATTGAAGGTTTTTATAAAAAACCTTTCTAAAGAGAATAATTGAGTTTTAAACATCGATTCGGAGTCAGAATTGGATGAAATTAGTATGGTAGGACTCATAAATAAATGGTATTTTTTTTTTTAATTTTGTCAGGTTCCGAGGTGCGGGCCTGGGGTTGACTTTTTAGTTTTTGTTAAAGATTGTAGCTTTATTATCCGAAACTGTTTCCTATGAGTTTTATTTATGATTTGAAGTTATTTTGGCTAGATTTGATCCTTACAAAGGTTGTTTTACTCGACAAGGTCATTTTATACTAATGGTATAGCTTCTTTGAGGTAAGTATCTTGCTTAACTTTGTGTAGGGAAAATTACCCCTTAGGATTTGAGTCATTTGTGCTAATTATGCCATGTGAAGGCCATGTACGCGAGGTTATGAGTACGTACTCGGTCTTATTTATGGAAATTTGACCGTTTAGAACTCTTACGTTCTTATGTTCATTATATGTGAAGTTATTTTATCATGTTGAATCCTCTATTTACTAAATTTACTCTTACTTAGCTTATTTGGAACAAATTGATTCATGTTTTACCCTTGTTTCCAATTAAGCGCTTATTTGCCTTAATTGAAGATATTGGCATGCTATCTTTTTTGTAATTGCTTATCCTTATTTGAAGTTATTATTATCCTTTCCGTAATTGCTTATCCTTAATTGAAGTTATTATTATTCTTTCCGTAATTTCTTATCCATAATTGAAGTCAATATTGTCTTTTCCTTAATTGCTTATCGTTAATTAAATTTATTAGTATATTATGTAATTGCTCAACCTTAATTGAAGTTTTTTTATCCCTTTCATTGTTGACTTATCCTTATGTAAAGTCATTGATTCATGCTATCTCTCTGGAACTTATGTGGAAACTATTGTTGCACGCTCCTAGCTTGTTGAAACCGTTATTCTCTGTTGTCTCTTTCATTGTGAGTTCGTTTGTCCATTTTTTTAATTCTGAGTTCTTGAGTTGATTTACTCGCTGTATTCTCGTATTATTCTTGTTGTTATTGTTGTACCCAGTATTGTTGAGCCAAGAGCTATGCGTGGTTGTAGTATTGAAACAGTTTTGAGAAAAAATTATGGTATATTGGCATATGTTGTGAAAGTAATTTTATTGTGTTGTTATGGTTTGGCAGACACAGTACTGTTGAGAGGGTTGTCGGGGTGTTCACACGTGAGTTATCCTTACTATTATTACTATTGATATTTTCACATGCGGCATTACAAAAGGGGCTATATATGTGGGTTTGCGTATGTGGAGAGATAAGGTGGGAATATTATTATGCGCGTATAGTGAGACAAGGCAGTTATTTACTTTATTATTGCACACGTGGCGAGACAAGGTGGGATTTGTCAGAGAATGATTTGTGATGACTTTTGATGGCCCGGGGGCATTGTTATTGTTGTTATTTGTGTAGTGGTGTGCCTACCATGTGCGTTATACCGTGTGCATTTCATGCTGATCATTTCTTATGTGTCATTCAATGTCTCTACTCTTACTTGTTGTTTTCAATTGTGGTAGAACACTTGCAAAAGAATACACGTTAATAAATCGCCCATATTGGTTAAGAAGATGAATCCTGATGTTATTGACCATTTACAGTACTCCCAAGTGCTTGCCTTTTCTGTGGGAGTTATCCTATTGGCATGTGAGTTGTCCGTGCAGTCATAAGTCATTGTTATTGTTGGAATGTGAGTGGTTCGTACAGATATTAGATATTATGTGATGACCCGGCCCATCACGACAATCCTCTATTAACTCATTTTCCCGTGTTTATTTCTGCTCTTTCGATTTGCCAGGATGTTCAGTTTTAAGTTTCGGAGAGTTTTGGGATACTTAGTCCCTAAATGAGAGTTTAAGTATTAGAAAGTTAACTGTAGTCGGAGCAGTATGAAGACGGCCTCAGAATGGGAATCTGATGCTTCCGTTTGCTCCGTTGAGTGATTTTAGGCTTAGAGGCGTATTCAGATTGTGTTTTGAAGGTCCGTAGCTAATTTAGACTTGAAATGGCAAAAGGTCAAATTTTGAAATTTCCGGATCGATAGTGATATTTTGATCAGAGGATCGGAATGGTATTCCGGAAGTTGGAGTATCTCCGTAGTGTCGAATCGTGTGTGCAAAATTTCAAGTCATTCGGACGAGGTTCAATTGACTTTTTGATCGAAAGCATATATTTTTAGAGTTTTTTTTGGGATTCTTAGACTTGAATCCGATGAAAAATATGTGTTTTGAGCGTTTCGAGGGTTGGAAAAAGTTTGAATGAAGTTATCGGATATGTTGGTAAGTTTGGTTGAGGTTCCGCGCGCGTCGAGATGATTTCAAATGGTTGACAAAAGGATTTTGGAGTTTTGAAAATTGCAGCTTCACCTGTTTTTCTATTATAACCGCACCTGCAGTTTGGGTTCCACAGGTGAGGAACCGCAGAAGTGGCGGAGTAACCACAGAAGCGGAGAAGGAGGAAAGGCAGCAGGAATCGCAAAAGCGGGGTCTTCACCGCAGAAGCGGCCCCGCATTTGAGAAAGGATAAGCGCAGATGCGGAAATCGAGACTTAAGTGAGAAGTCGCAGATGCGATAATGGTTTCACAAAAGCAGGACCACAGATGCAGAAATAGCTGGGCAGAAATATGAAATTTTGAGGGTTTAGTTTCAAAAGTTGGAAATTTGATTTGGAGCTCGGGAGAGGGCGATTTTGGGAGGAAATTGAAAAGGATATTAGTGGGTAACAATTCTTTAACCCTTTCTAGTTATATTCCATCGATCTATAGTTTGTTTCATTATTTATATTTTGATTGGAGATGAAACTTGGGGAAAAGTTGGAAGAAAGTTCTTGGACCTAAAATTTGACTTTTGATTGAGGATTTGACCTTAGATTTGGATAATTTTGATATGCATGAACTCGTGAGAGTATGAGGATTCCGAAAATATAAATTTTACCTAATTCCGAGATGTGGGCCCAAGGAACATTTTGGTTATTTTACCTAATTTCGCATATTACCTTAGAATTTAATTGTAGAATCAGTTACTTGGAGTGTTATTTACAATATGCAACTGAATTGAATAGATTCGGGCCATTTAGAGTCGAGTACTCATGGCAAAGACGTGGTTTCAGGTTGATTTTGAGCTGGTTCGAGGTAAATGGTTTACCTAACCTTGTGTGAGGGATCTTCCCCTTAAGATTTGGTATATTTGATAATTGAAATTACTGATACATGAGGTGAAGAGTGCATACTTGATCTAATTGTTGAAAAATCCGGTTTTCTTTTAGTAATTTCAATTGTGTTCATTGTTCCTGTTTCATTTTACTTGCAAATTAAATCTGCTGTTCGCTTAGGAAAAGCATGTATAATTGACTTCACTACTTATTTTCTTAAACTGCCATAGTTGAATTATGTGTTAGGTTAGAATTTCCTGTTAAATTGGTATGAAGTTGAGCTTAATTGAGCATTTCTTGTGTTGCTACTGTGTGTTTCACTTTGGGACTACGGGATGGAATCTCGAGAGATCCCCTGTATGTATTTATGATTTAAATTGAGGTGCGGGATACCATGATATCTCTATCACATATATTGAGGATACCAAGAGATCCCTCGTATACGTTAGGATACCAAGAGATCCCCGACATATACAATGAGGATACTAAGAGATCCCACAGTTATCATCCTTGTTATGAGTTATATTTCTTTATGTTTTGTCTTTATCTCTGTTTCAGTTATTGAATTCCTTATTATCCTGTATTAGATTCTTACTGTAGATTCTCAATTGAACTGTTTATCTTATTCTATCATTTCTATATTTATTTAATCTCAGTAGGGCCCTGACCTTCCTCGTCACTACCTGGCCGAGATTAGGCTTGAGACTTACTGAGTACCATTGTGGTGTACTCATGCCCTTTCTGCGCATGTTTTTCATGTGCAGATCCAGGTACTTCGACTCAGACTTACCATCATTGAGGCGAGATGACTGTTCGGAGACTTCGAGGTATATCTGTTGCATTCGTAGACCGAGGAGTCTCTCTCCATTCTCTGTTATAGTTACTGCCCTTCTTTATTTATTCTGTTTTAGACTATTCTAGAGTTAGAACACTATGTAATGATCCTTATCTTGTGATTCCTGGGTTTTCGAGTTTTGGGCAAATTTTATTGGTTTCGAGAATTTATATTGTGCATGCCGAGCGGAACTTTTAAATGCTGTTATATCACTTTATTCTAATTGATTCCATACTTTGGTTTATCTTCTGCAATTTAGGCTTACCTAGTCGTAGAAGACTAGGTGCTGCCACAATGGTTCACGGAGGACGAACCAGGATCGTGACAAGTTGGTATCAGAGCTCTAGGTTTATAGGAGTCATGGATCGCAAGCCGGTTTATTAGAGCCTCGCTGATTAGTACGGAGACGTCTGTACTTATCTACGAGAGGCTATGTAACTGTTAGGAGCACTCCACTTCATTTGATTTCCTTGTCGTACCAGATTTGATGTCACCATTCTAAACTTCTATCTTCTATTCTCTCATAGATGGTGAGGACACGTGCTACCCGAGATGATCAGGCATATGCGCCCCCTATTATAATCGTTAGAGGCCAGGGCCGGGGTCGGGGTAGAGGCCGAGGACGCACATGCGGTATAGCCAGGGCACCTACTCGATCTACCAGCAAGGAGCCACCAACAATGTCAGTCGGAGTCCAGGCACCTGATACGCCTACTGCTACAACCACGCCAGCACTTCAGGAGACTCTGGCACAGTTCATGAGCATGTACACCACTTTGGCTCAGGCAGTGTTACTTCCCCTTGCTGCAGCTACATCCCAGGCCGGGAGAGGAGCACAGACTCTCTCNACTTTAGGAGACTCTGGCACAGTTCATGAGCATGTACACCACTTTGGCTCAGGCAGTGTTACTTCCCCTTGCTGCAGCTACATCCCAGGCCGGGAGAGGAGCACAGACTCTCTCCACCCGTACTCTTGAGCAGTGAGTGCATGTTGATCAGGTCCAAGAGATTATTCCTATGCATCCTGTAGCCCCGGTCCATCCGGACAGGGCAGTGGTTTCAGAGGATGAGCAGTGAAAACTTGAGAGGTTCAAGAAGTATGATCCTCCTGTATTCAGTGGGTAAGCATCAGAGGATGCCTTGGGATTTCTGGAGTGCTACTGTATTCTTTGTACCATGGGCATATCAGGATCGAGCGGGGTTTTCTTTACTTCTTTCCAGCTTCGAGGAGCCGCCTATGAGTGGTGGCGCACTTATGAGTTAGACAGTCCAGACGAGGCAGCTTCGCCGACTTGGACTCAGTTTTCAGATCTATTCCTGAGAGAGTTTGTTCTTCAAAGCCTCAGAGATGCATGGCACGCCGAGTTTGAGCATTTGCGCCAGGCTGCTATGACTCCCTCAGAGTACGTTAACCGTTGTACTAGCTTGGCTAGACATGTATTAGCCTTGGTTTTGCCGGTTTATTGAGGGGCTTATTCCCAGCATCACGTCTAGCATAGCTCGTGAGTTGGAGGTGGATATTCCTTATCAGCAGGTGGTGAGCATTTCTAGGAGGATTGAGGGTATACATGCTAGGGAGAGAGAGGAGAGGAAGGCAAGAGGTCTCGAGAGTCGGGCCATTTCTCTGGTGCCCGTGCCCCAGCAGCAGGTCGTCATGGTCGTGGTTATATGAATCGTCCTGTTCATTCAGCTCTTCCAGTGGCCAGTAGTGCCAGCTCCTCCTAGGCCTCAGGAGCCTTATTATGCACCTCTAATTTCTAGCGCGTCTCCTGCGCGCGGTGCTTTTAGAGGTCAATCCAGCAAACCTAGCCTGAGCCGGTCATAATCACCACGCCCTCCCATAGCTTGTTTTGAGTGTGGTGACACCCTCCATGTGGTGAGGGATTTCCCTAGAGTTGGGAGGGGTGCACCTCCACAAACTTCTCAGTCACAACGTGCCCTGCAAAGTTCTCAGGCTATGGTTACAGCTCCAGTTTCTAGTCGACCTGGTCTTCCAGCTGGATGTGGAGGTCGGGGAGGTAGAGGTCGCCCTAGAGGGGGAGGCCAGGCACGATACTATGTCCTTCGTGCCTATACCGAGGTTGTTGCCTCTGATTCTGTCATCACAGGTATTATACTGGTTTGTCACAGAGATGCATCAGTTCTATTCGATCCAGGCTCCATTTATTCTTATGTGTCTTCTTATTTTGCTCCGTATTTGGGTGTATCTTAGGATTCTTTGAGTTCCCCTGGTTGATTCTCGTGTTGTGGACCGCGTTTATTGATCGTGTTTTGTTACTCTTTGGGGTTTTGAGACCAGAGCCGATTTATTGTTGCTCAGCATGGTAGATTTTGATATTATCTTAGGCATGGACTGGTTGTCGCTACATTATGCTATTCTTGATTGTCACGCCAAAATAGTGATGCTGGCCATGCCAGGTATGCCGCGTGTTGAGTGGAGGGGTACTTTAGATCACACTCCCAGTAGAGTTATTTCTTATTTTAAAGTTCATCGTATGGTTGAGAAGGGGTGTGATGCTCATTTAGCCTATGTGAGAGATGTCAGTATTGATACCCCTTCAGTTGATTCAGTTCCAGTAGTACAGGACTTTTCCGATATGTTTCCCGCTAATCTTCCAGGCATGCCGCCTGATAGAGATATTGATTTTGGCACTGATCTATTGCTGGGCACTCAACCCATTTCTATTTCTTCGTATCATATGGCTTCTCCTGAGTTGAAGGAGTTGAAGGATCAGTTACAAGAATTACTTGATAAGGGATTTATTCGACCCAGTGTATCACCTTGGGGTGCTTCTATTTTGTTTGTGAAGAAAAATGATGGTTCTATACATATATGTATTGATTATCGTCAGTTGAACAAGGTTATAGTAAAGAACCATTGTCCTTTTACTTGTATTAATGATCTGTTTTACCAGCTTCAAGGCGCACGGGTGTTTTCTAAGATTGATTTTCCCCCAAGTTACCATCAGTGGAAGATTCAGGAGCCATATATCCCGAAGATTGCTTTCACGACACGGTATGGTCATTACGAGTTTCTTGTTAAGTCATTTAGGCTGACGAATACCGCAACAGCCTTTATGCATTTGATGCACAGTGTATTCCGGCCATATATTGACTCTTTGTCATTTCCTTTATTGATGCAATTCTGGTGTATTCTTGTAGTCTGGTGGGTTGATTCGAGCTGGGTGAGGCTAGATTATTGGGCACAGACTTAGTTCAAGATCCTTTGGAGAAGGTTAAGGTGATTCAGGATAGACTCCGTACAACCTAGTCCAGATAGAAGAGATATAGGGGCTGGAAGGTTCGTGATGTTTCCTATATGGTTGGAGAGCGGGTTCTGCTTCGGGTTTTGCCTATGAAGGGCGTTATGAGATATGGGAAGAAAGGGAAGTTAAGTCTGAGGTTTATTGGCCCTTTTGAGATATTGAGACGTGTTGGAGAGGTTGTGTATGAGCTTACCTTACCTCCCAGCTTGGCAGGATTTCATCCGGTATTTCATGTTTCGATGCTCCGGAGGTATCACGGTGATATGTCGCACGTGTTGGATTTCAGTTCAGTCCAGTTAGACAAGGATCTATCCTATGTTAAGGATCCAGTGGTAAGTGAAGGTTCAGTGGCGGGGTCAGCCGGTCGAGGAGGCGACCTGGGAGATTAAGCAAGATATGTGCAGCCGTTACCCTGAACTTTTCACTACTTCAGGTATTTCTTTATGCTCGTTCGAGGAAGAACGGATGTTTAAGTGTAGGAGGATATGATGACCCAGCCGGTCGTCTTAAGAATTAACGCCCCGATCCCCTATTAACTGCTTTCCCCTTGTTTATTTCTGCTATTTTCATTTGCCGGGATGTTCAGTTTTAAGTTTCAGAGAGTTTTGGGACACTTAGTCCTAAAATGAGAGCTTAAGTGTTGGAAAGTTGACCGGAGTGGGAATAGTGTGAAGACGGCCTCGAAATGGAAATATGATGGTTTCGTTAGCTCTGTTGGGTGATTTCGGGCTTAGGACGTGTTCAGATTGTGTTTTGGAGGTCCGTAGATAATTTAGGCTTGAAATGCCAAAAGGTCGAATTTTGATGTTTCCGGTTCGATAGTGAGATTTTGATTCGAGGGTCGGAATGAATTTCCGGAAGTTGGAGCAGCTCTATAGTGTTGAATGTGGCGTGTGTGCAAACTTTTAGGTCATTCAGAGAAGGTTTGATTGACTTTTTGATCGAAAGTGTATTTTTTAGAGTTTATTAGATTCTCATACTCGAATCCGATGAAAATAGGTGTTTTGATGTTGTTTTGAGCGTTCCGAGGGTTGGAACAAGTTTGAATGAAGTTATGGCTATGTTGGTACATTTGTTTGAGGTCCCGGGGGCCTCGCAATGATTTCGGATGGTTGAAGGAAGGATTTTAGAGTTTTGAATGTTGCAGCTTCAATTATTTTTCTGTCATAACCCCACATGCGGTTTGGGATCCGCAAGTGCGGAGCCGCAGAAGCGGCGGAGTAACCGTAGTAGGAACCACAAAAGCGGAGTCTTCACCGCAGAAGCGGCCCCGCATCTACGAAAGGATAAGCGCAGATGCAAAAATCGAGCCTTAAGTGAGAAGCCGCAGATGCGACAATGATTCCGCAAAAAGGGGGCTGCAGTAGCGGTCCCATGATCACAGATGCAGAAATAGCAGGGCATAAATATGAAATTTCGAGGGTTTAGTTTCAAAAGTTGGAAATCTGATTTGGAGCTTCAGGAGAGGGAGATTTTGGAAGGAAATTGAAGAGGAGATCAATGGGTAAGAATTCTTTGATCCTTTCTAGTTATATTCCATCAATCTATCGTTAGTGTCATTATTTAAATTCAGATTGGAGATGAAAATTGGGGAAACATTGGAAGAAAGTTCTTAGACCTAAAATTTCACTTTTGATTGGGGATTTAACCTTAGATTTGGATAATTTTGGTATGCATGAACTCGTGAGAGTATGAGAATTCTGAAAATATAAATTTTACCCAATTTCGAGACGTGGGCTCGAGGGGCATTTTGGTCATTTTACCTAATTTCACCTATTAGCTTAGAATTTAATTGTAGAATCAGTTACTTTAAGTGTTATTTAAAATATGCAATTGAATTGAATAGATTTGGGCCATTTGGAGTCGAGTACTCGTGGCAAAGACGTAGTTTCGGGTTGATTTTGAGTTGGTTCGAGGAAAGAGGCTTGCCTAACCTTGTGTGAGAGATCTTCCCCTTAGGATTTGGTATATTTGATAATTGAAATGCCTGGTACGTGAGGTGACGAGTGCGTACTAGAGCTAATTGCCGAAAAATCTGGTTTTCTTTTAATAATTTCAATTGTGTTCATTGTTCCTATTTCATTTTACTTGCAAATTAAATCTGTTGTTAGCTTAGGAAAAGCATGTCTAATTGACTTCACTACTTATTTTCTTAAATAGCCATAGTTGAATTATGTGAAGCATGTTAGGTTATAATTTCCAGTTAAATTGGTATAAATTTGAGCTTAATTGAGCATTTCTTGTGTTGTTGTTGTGTGTTTTACTTTGGGACTACGGAATGGCATCCCGGGAGATCCCCTGTACGTATTTATGATTTGAACTGAGGTGCGGATACCAAGAGATCTCAGGCACATATATTGAGTATACCAAGAGATCCTCGAGATACCAAAAGATCCTCGGTATACCAAGAGATACCTTGTACACATTGAGGATACCAAGAGATCCCCGACATATATATTGAGGATACTGAGAGATCCCACAGTTATCATCCTTGTTATGAGTGGTATTTACTTGTGTTTTGTCTTTATCTTTGTTTCAATTATTGAATTCCTTATTATCTTGTATTACTGTATATTCTCAATTGAAATGTTTATCTTATTCTATCATTTCTATATTTATTTAATCTCAGTAGGGCCCTGACCTTCCTCGTCACTACCCGACTGAGGTTAGGCTTGGCACTTAATGAGTACCATTGTAGTGTACTCATGCTCTTTCTGCGCATGTTTTTCATGTGCAGATCCTGGTACTTCGACTCAGACTTACCATCCTTGAGGTGAGATGACCGTTCAGAGACTTCGAGGTATATCTGCCGCATCCGCAGACCGAGGAGTCTCTCTCCATTCTCTGTTATAGTTACTGCCCTTATTTATTTATTCTATTTTAGACTATTCTAGAGTTAGGGCGCTATCTAGTGATCTTTAGCTTGTGATTCATGGGTTTTCGGGTTTCGGGCAAACTATATTAGTTTCATGAATTTATATTTTGTATGCCGAGTGGCACTTTTAAATGTTGTTATATCACTTTATTCTGTTTTAAACTATTTTGTTCCGCACTTTGGTTTATCTTCCACAATTTAGGCTTACCTAGTCGTAGAAGACTAGGTGTCGTCGTGATGGATCACGTAGGGTGAACCGGGGTCATGACATATTGTCATTCTCTTAGCATGTGAGTCATCCATGTAGTTATGAATTTGTAATATGGGAACAAGATGCCAAGTGATTAGCGTTCAAGAATTTGGACCCCGTGATTTATGATTATGAGGTTTGATACCTCGTGAAAATTCCAGAGTAGATCGGGTGTAAAAGCGATTATTCTTGTTGAGTTATTACTTGTTTTCTTTTAGTTTATTTAATCAGACTTAGACTGTGTCCAACTTACTCTACATCATTACGAACTATTTTCTTCTTGTTGCTAATGGTTGTTTCTAGTTTTTCATTGCATGTATTGTTTTGTCTTCCTTACCATGCTTAGCTCTAAATTAACATTGTTTCCCCGTTATTTCACCTTCGTTCTTGCTTAGGTTGTTTAGTCTAGTAAGTGTCTTGACTATCTCTCGTTACTACTCCACCATGTTTAGTCTTAATACTGACTTGGTACCGCTGAGGTTTACTCATGCTACGCTTTCTGCATATTTTTGTGTAGATCCAGGTATTTTGGAGTTGGATGATCAATATCTAGTTGTTTAGGTTTTACTATGGAGACTCAAGGTAAATTTGTTGTTGTGTTCGCAGGCCTTAGAATCACCTTATGATATTGTACATGTAATATTTATTTCTATTCTAAAATAGTTGCATTTAGGTATTTTTTTTCTAGCAAACTCAGTAGAGCTTATGACTTGTACTACCGGTTATGGGATTGTTGGCTTGTATGGAAATTTCCATATCGCAATTCATAGTTATTGGTTAAATTTTGCTATTAATTCAGTAAGTGTTAGGCTTACCTAGTCTTATAATCTGGATGTCGTCACGACATCCTACAGAGGGAAATTGGGTCTGTGACAGGTTGGTAGTAGAGCTCTAGATTCATAGATGCTACATATCATAAGTGAGTTTAACAGAGTCTTGCAGATCGGTACGGAGACGCTAGCACTTATCTTCGAGAGGCTACAGAACTATTAGAATAGTTTCACTTCTTTTATTCCTATCATGTGAGTTTATTGAACTTGGTTTTTGAGCTTTTGCCATTCTATTTCTCTCACAGATGGTGAGGACACGAGTTGTAGTTACTGATGACGTTACCCCTAGAGCCAATATTGCTACAAGTCGGGGCAGAGGTAGCAGTAGGGGCCAAGGAAGAGTGCGTGTTATAGCTAGAGCACCTAGTAGATCAGCAGTTGAGGAGCTTCTAGTAGCTCCTATTGGGGGACAGGCACCGGAGGCGCCTGTTGTTGCCCCTGGACTTCAAGAGACATTAGCACAGTTCCTGAGCAAGTTTGGTTAATTGGCTCAGTCGGGGTTTATTCTGGTTGCACTAGCTATTTTATAGACCAGGGAGAAACTCAGACTCCCATCGCCTAGAGTAAAGAGCAATGGGCTCACATTGGTCAGGTTCTGGGTATGGTGCTAGCACAGCTAGTTGTTCCAGTTCAGCCCGTAATTATGGTAACAACATCTGAGGAAGAACAATTTAGACTTGTGAGTTCAAGTTACCCTCCTACCTTTAGTGGTTTGGCTTTAGAGGATGCAAATGGTTTCCTGGAGGAGTGCAACCGTATTCTCTGCATTATGGGTATTGTGGAGATGAATGAATTTTTTTTACTACGTCCCATCTTAAGGGAGCAACATATCAGTGGTGGTGAACGTACGAGTTTGGTAGCCCGACCGAGGCAGCTTCACTCACATGGTATTAGTTTTCAAAGTTATTCTTGATGGAGTATGTTCCTCAGACTCTTCGGGATGCCTGGCGCATGAAGTTTTTAGCAGATGTGCTAGGTCTCTATCTCAATGTCATAGTATTCTATAGATTAAGTGATTTGTCCAGACATGCACCTGATTTGGTTTCTATAGTTAGAGAGTGATTCCGCAAGTTTATTAAGGGGATTAGTCATGATATCAAATTTAGCATGGCTCGGGAGTTTGAGTCAGATTTTCCATTTTAGCAGGTGGTAGAGATTGATCGCCACCTAGAGGGCTTGCAGGACCAGGAGGGAGAGGACATGAAAGGTCTGGAGAGAGATGATAGGGAGGCTAAGAGGCCTCGCAGACCGGGAGGATCTACTAGTCCCTATTTTGGAGGCAGGGTAAGCCATGGTAGAGGTTTTGTGTGTATGTAAGTTTAGTTTGCACTTCGGACTTTGCCCGGTGCTTCAGATATCTATGGGTCTTAGAGTGCCCATACCAGATAGCTTCCATAGCCACAACTGCAGAGAGGTTGCTTTGAGTATGGATATACCAACCATATGGTGAAAGATTATCCTAGGCTTTGGACAGATGTGCCACAATGGGGTGTTCAGGCTATGAGTTATGCTCTAGTTGCTGATATCCCTGCACCTCCAACTATGGGTGTATGTTAGGCGTGTAGAGGGCTCCTAAGAGGGGGAGGCTCGGCCCATTGATGTGCTTTCTACGGTAGAGCCGAGGTTGTTCCACCAGATAATGTCGTACAGGTATGGTTTCGATTTGTTATAGAGGAGCATCATTCGTATTTTATTTCGGTTTTGCTTATCGGGGTGAATCCTCCTATGTTGCTTCACATATGGGTGAGTTTTCGTGATTTTGTACTCTGCTTATGTGTTTACCCTTGTTGGGAGATTTTATAGTGGTATCACGTGTCTATGGTTTTGTTTTATTCATTATTGAGAGCTATGAGACTAGGAATGACTTTCTATTACCCATTACGATAGGTTTTGATGTGATTTCTGGGTGGTTGGTTACGATTTATGAATTAGATGCTCTAGTTGTGTGGGAGTTCAACATGTGTTGTGACCTTGCTAGAGGAAATTGAATTAGTGTAAGGTTTCAGTTGGTATTATGTGTAATCTACTTATGATTCATAGCTAAGGATGGGATCCTCGTGTTTCCATTAGGTTTGTTATGTTTGGACCCGGTTGCGTGCCGCGGTAAAGTTATATTAGGATGAGATCCTTGTAATTTGTTCATATACTTTGATTCTCTCGTAGTATGCTACTGATAGAGAGTTGTGCTTTTCGAGTTTGTTTGATAGTTCTTTCATGTGCTCCCTCGTATATTCAGTCATATTCATGTTGTGCTTATTGGGTTTTAGCTTGCGATGTGTATGCCAGAGTGGTGTTGGGTGTGACTTGTTGATTTGAGAGAATATTCATGGCATCTTTGTGTTTCTTGCATCGTTGTCGGCATTGTGTAGGTTTGGAACAAAGTTCTAGCTGATATGAGGTTAATTGTTGGTGTTAGGCTTGAGTATGGACGACTATTGTGATCAGAGATGTTGTTATGGACATATGTGTAGTGTGTTACGTCTTGTGTTTGTATCTTGTGAGAGTAGACATAGGTTGTTGCAACTGGTTGAGGTTGATACTGCGTGTTAATGTAGGATTCAGGTCTTTTGGAAACTGGGATGGTGAGAAAGTTGGTTCTAAGGACTATTGGTATTGATGGAAGCAAAAATCTTCAGTTGAGGTGGTGTTGCCGGGCTTACGTGGATTTGGGCTGATGTGAGGTCACCCACGAGTGTATGTATGGTAAGTTCACCCACTAATTGATGACTTCGGAAAGATTCTTGGCACGTTCGAGGATGAACATTTATTTAAGAGGAGGAGAATGTAACGACTCGACTGGTCATTTTGAGAATTAGCGTCCAATTCGTCGGCTTAAGATTTTGAGCAGCTTCGTATTATAAATTATGACTAGCGTGTATGGTCGAGTTTGGATTTGGATGATTTGGGATCAATATGGAAAAAGAATTCTTATTTTAGAAGCTTAACTAGTAAGAGTTGACAGGAGTTTGATTTTTGTATAGACGACTCTACAATGGAATTTTGATGATTCCATTTGTTTTGTGTGGTGATTTTGGACTTAGGCGTGCGTCCAGATTTGAATTTGGAGGGTCGTAGGATTATTTGAAGCATTTTGGCGTAAATTGAAAAGTTGAAGTTCTGAAAGGTTAAGAGATTTGACAGGGAATTGACTTTGTTGATATGGGTCTCGGATTGCAATTGCGAGAGTTGGATTAGCTCCATTATGTCATTTGAGTCTTGCATGCAAAATTTGACGTCATTCCGGGTTGATTTGATATGTTTCAGCGCGAGTTGTAGAAGTTGAAAGTTCATAAATTTAATAAGTTTGATTTTAGGTGCGATCTTAGTTTTGATATTGTTTGATGTGATTCGAGGCCTCGAGCAGATCCACGCTATGTTTTGGGACTTATTGGTATGTTCGTACAGGATCCTGAGGGGCTCGGGTGAGTTTTGGATGGGTTTGGGTTGTGTTGCTCTCGTTTTTATGTTTTGACATAGTTTCTTTAAGAATAAATGGTACCAAATGAATCAAATAAGCTTCAATTTATATTTTTATTGAAGCATTATATCTATATTATAAATACGGAGCCATGGCAAAAAGAATCGTCAAATTTGGACATCGTATGAGGGAGTTATCCTCATTTTATTGTCGGAGAAAAGAGTTAGTGCTGGTGCTTGGTGATGTCCAAATCCACTACTAAAAAGTAATAGACACGGTCGTATGCAATATAATTTACCCAACTATGAGTAGGGGTCGAATCCCACAGAGAATAATGTGTAGGCGATTAGGAATGTAAGGAAATTATCGCTTATCGCGCAATGCCAAACAATAAGAATTTGATTTGATAATATTTTATATCTAAATGTGGAAATGTAAACTAACCTATAAAGCAAGTAAAATGATCAATGGCTATAAGTATGGTTGCATCGGGAATTACACTCAAGTAACGATCCAATGTATTTCACGATTTTACAAATATGAGCGATTTTATGTTAATTAGCCACGGATAATAATTTTTAATTAGATTCTTCCGAAGACTAACAAGACTTCCTAATTAAACTATCCCTAAAACAATTAGAAGCTTAAGCACACCCGAAATGGCTACAAGTAGTTTAATCCTATCCCTAGGTAGAATCTATAAAATGAGGATTAACGCCTCAAGTTCTTGTTAATTAATCTTTCCCAACCCCAAATTATCTTTTTCAAAATTAATTCGGAGTTAATGGGTGAGTCCTAGGGTTAGCTAATCCCTTTGAAAATATTAAAGAACAAGAATAATTAAAATAACAAAAAACTCACTTCATAAAAGAATAAAAATCATTCAATACATAAGCACAACAAGGTATTTGATCCACACTTTAAATATGAGTATTTCAATAAACAAGATTCAAGTGTTGGAAATAAATACTACACACTTAAATATTCAATACAAAGCAAGGAAATGAAGAAATAAACATAAATGGGTAAGAAATCTTAACCACAAGCTTCAATCTTCAAAACCCAAGTGTGTGTGCAAAACCGTAGCTTCAATAAATGTTCTCTCTAGTTCTATGAACTGAAAATAAGCCAAAGATCTTTAAAATATCTGCTTGGTCGTATATAAAAATGGTTCGGGGATAAAAAAATGTGAAATTCCAGAATTGCCCAGGCCTGAAGCTCGATCTTCGCAATTGCGAAAAAAAGTTTGCAATTCCCAACCTTGCCTAGACTGCCCTTGTTCGCATTTGCGATGAGACCTTCGCATTTGCGAAGGTTGACTATCCTGGTTGACTTCGCATTTGCGAAGTGGTCTTCGCATTTGCTAAAACTGCCTATTTTGCCTTGCTTCACAATTCCCATAAATTTCTCGCAATTACCAACCCTGATGTACTCGTATTTACCAAGTTTCTCTCGCAAATGCGACCTATCTGGGCATTGCCCAGATTTTTCCTCTTTTAAGCTTCTTTTTTACTTGTTTTCACTTGGTTTCTTCACCATTACTTATAAATTACATACAACCTATAAAATAGAAGTAAATGCCATTAAATACACGATTTTATCACTCAAACGTAGCAAAAGTATAGGTTTAAAGGCAAGATAAGTTGGTAAAATACCAACTTATCAGTGCTTCGCAGATGCGAACTTGGGTTGCATCTGCAACCTCGCAGGTGCAAAAATAATGGTCCGAAAATTTGGAAATTACAGCTGGCAGACTGCATGTGCATATTTTCGGGCCCAGAAGCGAAATTCCCAATATATTTAAAAATCAGACCACGTTTATTTAGTATTTTGAGCATATCTTGAGTTCTAGAGCTTTGATTGGGGTGATTTTTGCAGCGTTCTTCTTGTATTTTCATGGGGTTCAATATCAAACTATAATTATTGTATTTTAATATAATTACAGAAGTTCATTTTTGAATTAATCCATATTTTGAATGGAGAATTGGGGATTTTTATCAAAAACTTTTATAAAGAAAATAATTTGGTTTTGAACATCAATTCAGAATCGGTATTAGATGAAATTAGTATGGTTGGACTCGTAATTGAATGGGTGATCGGATTTTATAAATTTTGCTAGGTTCTTAGGTGCGGGCCCGGGGTTGACTTTTTAATCTTTGTTTACGATTGAATATTTATTATTCAGAATTGTTTCATATGAGTTTTATTTATGATTTGAAGTTATTTTGGCTATATTTTAGCCGTCCATAGGTTGTTTTACTCGAGAAGGTCATTTTAGAGTAACAGTCTAACTTGTTTGAGGTATGTATCTTACCTAACTTTGCGTGGGGAAAATCACCCATTAGTATTTGAGTTATTTGTGCTAATTGTGTCATGTGAACGCAGTGTACGCGATGTGATGAGTACGTACTCGGTCTTATTTGTGGACATTTTGCCGATTAGGGTTCTTAGGCTCTTATATTCATTAGATGTGATTGTTTTGCATGTTAAATCCCATATTTACTAAATTTACCCTTACTTATCTTATTTGGAACCAATTGATTCATGTTTCATCTTTGTTGCTAATTAAACGCTTATGTCCCTTAATTGAAGATATTGCCATGCTATCTTTTCCGTAATTACATATCCTTAATTGATGTTATTATTATCCTTTCCATAATTTCTTATCCTTAATTGAAGTTATTATTCTTTCTTTTCATAATTGCTTATCCTTAATTGAAGTCATTATTACCTTTTCTATAATTCCTTATCTTTAAGTGAATTTATTAGTACCTTTTCTGTAATTGCTCAACCTTAATTAAAGTTTTGTTATCCCTTTCATTGTTGACTTATCCTTATTTAGAATAATTGATTCATGCTATATCTCTTACCGTCGAGTTGTACTTATGTGGAAATCATTGTTGCGCGATATCTCTTCCTTTGTTGAGCTATTCTTGTTGAAACCATTATTCTCTGTTGTCTCTTTTATTTTGAGCTCGTTCGTCTGTTTCTTTGTATTTTGAAGTTCTTGAATTGGGACCCGTGATGTGTGATTATGAGGTTTGGTACCTCATAAAAATTCCTGAGTAGATCTGGTGTAAAAGCTATTGTTCTTTTGAGTTGTTACTTGTTTTCTTTTAGTTGGTTTTATTGGACTTAGATTGTGTCCAGCTAACTCTACAACATTACTCACTATTTGCTTTTTGTTGCTAATGGTTGTTTCTAGTGTTTCATTTCGAGCATTGTTTTGTCTTCCTTACCATGCTTAGCTCTATATTAACATTGTTTCCCCGTTAGTTCACCTTCATACTTGTTTAGGTTATTTAGGATTACCTAGTCTTAGAGATTAGGTGTCGTCACGACATCCTACAGATGCAAATTGGGGTCCTGACAGGTGCGATTTGTATTTTAGTGTTGATTCATTTAGTTTGAGGCATCAACTAAGTTCGTATCATATTTTATGACTTGTTGGTGTATTTGGTTGAGGTCCCGATGGCCTGGGGTGGATTCCTGATGGGTTGTAGGTGTAAGGGCATTTCTGCACCTGCATGTTTGCAGATGTGGGGAAGCATCGCAGAAGCGAAAAGGGCCCTGGTGAGGTTGGTCCTCAGAAGCAAACTTCGTCTCGAAGAAGCGAGTCTTTAGAAGAGGTATTTCGTCTGTAGAAGCGGAGGCAGTGGCTTCATGGGCAAACTGCAGAAGTATAATAAATTCTCACACCAGCGATACAGCAGATGCGGCTAAGTGAGTCGCAGGTGCAAAACCCCTAGCCAGTATACATTTCGAAGAGGTTCCGAGCTTTTGCCATTTTTTGGACTTCAAACACTCGACCGGGGGCGATGTTTCAGAGGGAATTCACAAGACTTCAAGAGGTAAGTCACTTTTTGTCACTTTCATTTAATAATATCGAATTATCACTGAATTTTTCAACTAGTATATGTGAATTCGAGGTGTAAATTGAGAATTTTGGACTAGGAATTTGAAAATAAGAATATAGGATTTGAAGGCCAAGTCGACATCAGAATTTGGTAAAATTGGTATGCCTGGATTCGTCATTGAATGGGCATTCGTATTTTGTAACTTTTGTCGAGTTATGAGACGTGGGCCTTAATATTGACTTTTGGGTTGACTTCTCGGCTTTTAATTGTGAAATTTAGAATTTTCATAAGGAATTGATTCTTATATCTCTTGGTGATTGGATTGAATTATTTGTGACTAGATTCGAGGTGTTCAGAGGCCAATTCACGAGGCAATTCCTTATTGGAATAGAGGATTTCATGGTTTCAGATAAATAACACTTCTAGACTTTGGTTCTGAGGGTATAAATTCCCGAATTACATGTTATGTGATTGGTTTAACAGTGACACACATGGTAGGTGACAGGCGTGTGGACGTATGCCCTAGAAATTATGACCCAACCAATTCTGTGAAGCCATGTACTCAAATAAATTGTTATTTTCCATGTATATACCATGTGTTAGAGGAAATGAGTTGCCACTTATTTTAGAAATCCTTTTTAGGCTATGTGTTGCTATCTTTGGGACCCATAGAGGTCGTATTACATGTAGAATTATTTGCTTAACTAGCTATTTTATACTCAGCACCGCTATTATTTGCATATTATATCTCAGTCTCTACTATCCTTTATTGATCCATTATATCATCATAGTTTGGGCTGATTATTATGATTTTTAAGGGCTCGGGAGATTGAAGAGATTGATGACTAAGTGAAGTCGATGGCTTGATTGTGAATGATTACGATGGGATTGGGCTGCATGCCACAGCAGGCCATATTGGCTTTATATATACTATTATATGGATTGGGCTGCATGTCGCAGCAGACCTGTATGGCTTATTATAGCATTTGGGCAAAAGAAGCCCTCCGGAGTATACACACCCACAATGAGCACAGTTAATATTAATTCATGCCAGGATTTCGCTTATTATTTATATTTGGCATGGATTTTCCTTGTACAGTGATGAGCGATTGAGTGTGATGAATAAGAATTGAGACTGTTTGATTGAGTAATTCGAGAGTATTATTACACGAGGCCTTCATCGTATTGCATCACAGACGACTAGGGGTGTAACGACCCGACCGGTTGTTTTGAGTACCAGCGCTACGTTTAGTAGTCGGAGGCCATGAGCAATTTCATTTTGGGTATTATGACTCGTTCGCATGGTCAGAACTTAAATTCAGAAAGATCGGAGTTAAATTTAAATGAAAACTCTCATTTGAGAAGCTTAAAGTTGAAAGAATGAACTAGGATTGGAACTTTGAGTAAACGACCTCGGAATCAAGATCTGAAGGTTCCACCAGGTTCGTATGATGATTTCAGACTTGGGCGTATACTCAGATTGGGTTTTGGATAACCCGGGAGCATTTTGGCGCCTATTGTGGAAGTTAGCATTTTAGAAGAAATTTTATAAGTTTAGCTTGAATAGCATTTCAGTGTTATCAATGTCCGTTTGGGATTTCGATATGGTGATTTTGGATTTGGGGGCGCAATCGGAAGTGAATTCGGAGGTCTGTAGGTCATTTTGGAGCCATTTGGCTAAAGATAGAAATTTGAAGGTTTTTGAGAAGTTTGACCGGAGGTTGACTTTTTGATATCGGAGTCGGAATCTAATTCCGAAAGTTGGAGTAGGTCCGTAATGTCAAATATGATTTTTGTGCAACATTTGAGGTCAATCGGATGTGATTTGATAGGTCTAAACATCGAAAATAGAAGTTGTAAAGTTCAAAGTTCATAAAGCTTGAATTGGGGTGTAATTCATGGTTTTGGCGTTGTTTGTTATGATTTGAGGCCTCGAGTAAGTCCGTAATGTGTTTTGGGACTGGTTTGTATGATTGGTTGGGGTCTCAGGGGCCTCGGGCGGATTTGGGTGGTCAACGGATCAAAAATGGAATTTTGAAGAAGGCTGAAGGATCTGGTTGGTGGTGTTTTCGCTTATGCAAAAATGGGACCGCAGAAGCGGTCCCGCAGAAGCGTGAAAGAAGTCGTAGAAGCAGTTGGGAAATAAGGGGAGCAGGAACCGCTTATGCGGTCAGATATCCGCAAAAGCGGTAGAGGGCACCGCAAAAGCGTAGTGGTTCGAAGGGTCGTGGGCCGCAGATGGGGTCAAGGTTCCGCAGAAGCGGGACCGCATCTGCGGAAGGAGCATCATAGAAGCGAAAGGGGCTAGTCCAGGGGAAGCCGCAGAAGCGGCCTATTGTCCGCAAATGCGGAACCGCAAATGCGGAACCGCATAAGCGATAATATTTCCGTAGAAACGGAAATGTCTGGAGGCAGAAACATTGTTTTAAAAGTCGGATTTTGGCCATTTCTCTCTCATTTCTCATGGATTTGGCGATTTTGGGGAGGATTCAAGAGAGGTTCTTCATCAACAATGTTAAGGTATGTTATTTCTACCTATTATGAGTTAAATACATTAATTATGTATGGATTTTAGTATGAAAATGGGTAGAAAATTGAGGGTTACAAGAAGACCTAGAAATAGTGTGTTCTTGGAATTTAGCCACGATTTTGAGTATGGAATTAAGAGAAAATTATATATTTGAGTTCCTAAGGTCATGGGTAAACTATATCTTCGAAAATTTTTGGATTCCAGGCACGTGGGCCCGAGGGCATTTTCGTCAACTTTTTGATCGGGGTTAGGAATTATTGTAAATTGTTTTGTAATGAGTACCTTAGCATATATTAATGGATTTGTATCGCCATTGGCTAGTTTTGGAGCTTTGGGCGTTGGTTCAAGTCTCCGTAAGAATGTAGAATGCCAGTTGCGGATCTTCGGAGCGAGGTGAGTCTCCTTTCTAATCTTGTGAGGGGGAATTTACCCCATAGGTGAAGTAATTGATTATGTGCTCCTATTTGTGGGGGTTACGTATGCACGAGGTGACGAGAGTCCATGCGTAGCTAGTATTATGCTATTGTCCGGCCAAAAACATGTTGTCCTTGGATTACTGTGAACCCATTGATAATTTGAATTGTTTAAATCACCCTGAATTGGTAAAGGAATTTAAAAAGAGATTTAATATTAAATTCTCCCTGAAATGTTAAAAAGAGAAATTTATCTATTTGGTTGATTATCCTCGATAAGCTCTTGATTTCCTACTTGAGCATGTATTTTATGTGTGCCTGCATCGCGTGGATGATTCGCGAGCAGGATATGTGCTTATTTATGGAAAGGGCCAAACGCCTCGGTGAGAATAGATGCATCTATGGTACGGGCCGCTCGACCCTCGGCAGTGCACAATTTACATTTCTGTTGGAGCGGGCCATCGACCTCGGCATGATTTGCGCATATTTATCTGTTACTTGAAAATTGTAAATGTGAAATTGGTCCTACGTTGAAATCCTAACCAAACACAATCAGAGCTGATAACAGAATAAAGAACAGACTTTAGAAACCCTTGATTTATTGTTGAAGGTGTTTACCTATTTTTCTGGCTTCACAATCAGAACTTTTATGCAAATCCATGATTTTCCTCGCACGTATAGAATATTTCTAATTGACCTCTGNCTTCTGTGCCTTTTTGTTGCACAGGTATATATACCTCTAGCAGCCTATTGGGCGTAGCAACATGGATGACGCTGGGACTAGGTGAGCTGCATCATTTGAGGCGATCGCAGCTAAAGTAGTTCTTTCCAATGTACTGTATTTACTTTCCGCCCACTGTATTTCGGCGGATATTGTATTTTATTTCTCTTATCAGTAGTTGCTCATGTACTTGTGACACCGAATTTCTGGGATACAACGGATTTGTACTAATTGTTGTTACTTAAATTTGAATTCAAGTAGTGAACTTTTATTTATAAAAACGGAAGGAAAAACCTTAGATTTTCAAGAGTATTAAAAGAGTAATTAGTTGATAATTTAGTTGGCTGGCCTGACAGAGGTGTCCGGCGCCACCACGACCCTTAGTGGATTTTAGGTCGTGACAACATGGTATCAGAGCACTAGGTTCCCGTTGGTCTCACGAGTCATGAGCAAGTCTAGTAGAGTCTTGCGGATCGGTACGGAGACGTCTGTACTTATCCTCGGGAGGCTACAAGGCTGTTAGGAGCACTTCCCTTCTTGATTTCCTTATCGTGCGGTTCGATTCCTTTGGGGCGTATGCCTTTGATTCCTTCTCACTAAATCTTAGGCGACGCGAGCGCTTGTTATAAATCGAAAGTTGAAGAATTGAAATGGCACTACAAATGTGGTGCGGGAAGATTTTTCCCGGTATAGTTGATTGGGCTATTATAGTCGTATTATGGAGGGATACTATATTATTTCAGCTCGGTAACATAACTTCTAAGAGCCTTGAGGCTAGGCACATGTTGTAATGATGCTTATGAGCGGTTATTTCGCAGCGTTGTTGTAATGGTAGGATGTTGCCCATGTGTCGGGGCAGTGAATGAATTGAAGGAAGGTTTACTCAGTTTGTAATCAAGGGATTCAGTATTTTACTCCCGACATGGGAAAGTCAATCAAACTAAGGATGGCCAGATGGGCACTGGTGGGAGTAATGAAATGTGGTAATTGCAGGCGTGGTAGAGTTCTCCTCTATATGGGGGCGTTGCTGCCCTAATTGAACACTTTAAGCTTGTCAGTATTATGATCTGCTACAATTCGCCTTGGGGCAAGATATTGTGAAATAGTATTGAAGATACAACTATCAGATATCGCATGACGTGGTGGTTTAAGATCGAATCAGAATTTCTAATATTGACGGCTCGATAAAGATGACCTTTGGAAAGGTTTAAAGTTAGCAACAATGGTGGATTCAAGTGCCACAAAGATAGATTTTATTTAAGGCAACAATTGAGCAGCAAAGTATGAGGAAGGACACATGGGAAGTGTCAGGTGGTGTTTAAAACTTCTAGAAGGCCAAGTATGAGGAACAAGGTCGAGTGGCTAACTAAAGAGATACGTTCCGCCAAAGTGGGAGAGTGTTGAGGGTTGCATATGGGCTTGGTAGTAGGATGACTACACGCCTTAAAGTGAGTTTGGATCGAATTGGGGATTTTAAATGATTGGTGATTGAAGCATGCGGGTATGATGTGAAGTATGGGCTATTATGCGGCAAAGGATTTAATATGGCGGAAAGGATCTGCTTGAAGTGGAGGAGGGTGCAGCATAACCCTGAATTTGGAAGGATGTTGTCGCGCATTTAATTGATGTCCGCGAGGGGCGAATGGACTTGTGCAGCTGGAAGGTGAGCTCAGACTCAGGATGGGCTATTGATGTCATAGTGAATGTACCCCGTGCAACGGCGTGGGAAGATGTCAGGAGGTGATTCCACTAGGTGGGTTATTCCCCGTGAGCAGATTAGCGGTCGCGTGGTTGGCGAAGCTTCTGCAAGGAATTATATCGATTGTCCAACAAAGAGGTCGGTCGTGCGAATGTGGATGATGATTCAGAACATGAAAGATAGGGATTTACAGGAAGATTCCGATAAATTATGGTGAATGATTTCATAAGGTTACGTCAATAAGAGGTAAAAAGGTCGGGCGAACTCAAGAATGGTGAAATGATGGCTTCAAGCTAAGTGGGAGAGTCCCACCGCTTGTGATTGGGCTGTATGATTAACTACTTGCATGATTTCTGGTTATTAGCATATTGATGGATTATCTCAGCTATGAGAAAAGACCATAAGTGGTAATTCGAGCAAATGAATTGTTGGAGGCATGTGATGGTTGGCCTTATTGGCTCACGTTCGGAATTGGAAAAAGGTTCAGGATTTATGCCTGGTATAGATACAGGTTTCAGAGGAAATGATTTTGCCGGGTGCTTCGCCGAGAGAGTATTCGTGTGTTATAAGAATTGCGGGGTGAATTATATTTGGGACCAAGTCAGAGCGGGTGGCTCTCAGCAACAATCCTAGTGGAACTCAAAAGATAAAGTGTGGTACCTAATGATTTGAAGCCTATAAGTACAACTAAGAATCAAGTTTTGTAGCAGCTTATGAGAAGGTGCCCAGAATGTTCTATGATGTGTTACCTTATGGTGTAGCATTTGAGAAATGTGAAATAATTCGTTAGATTTGAGACAGCATGGTCTCGCAATTCAAGGTCACTCTGGGTGAGTGTAGAGGGAGTATGTTATGCGTTGAAGAGAATTAGTATTATTTCCAAAGTAATCAAGAATGAATTGAAAGAAGGTGGGTTGATTAGCCATAGTTGAATTTGGCATGTTGGGGTCTGTGATCCATTCACTCAGCGTGATCGAGTTACGCGTTTGATTTGTGGTGGTACATGTGAGTTTTGTCGGCCGCCGTAATTGATAATGTTCTAAACCATTCTACTGTTGTGGCTTGTTAAGTGGAAGCGGATTCCGGAAGGGGATATGGTGGCTTAGACCATTACTTGTAGATTTGCGTATTCTACAGTTATGGGAAATTACCTGTGTATTGCTATGATTCTCCTGAAGTGAGTTAAGTGCAAGGTTCTCATATGATGAAGATGTGAAAATGATAATGACTTCGGAGTTATGATGAAAAATCGTGTTCTATCGTATATTGGCACGTTGGGTGTGGTGAGAGGTATGGAAATACGAAGTGAGGATCAAGGTTGCAGTTCAGTGTTGACAAGAATGTCACGGGCTCGGATGAGTAAGGAAAGGGTTGAATAATTAAAGTAAGTTGGGGTTGTCTTCAGCGTCACCTGAGATTTGTGTTTTGTAACGAGGGCTTGTATCATGATTAATGATTCTTGATCGCTTATCAGCGTTAGTGCGGTTGGTGGGTTGGAGGTAAGACCCAATTAATTGTTATAGTAGATTGTGGGAGTGTGTCCCACTTGACGATTGCATAAATGTGGCACGACGCCACTTGATTGATTAAAGATATAAACCAAGTATGAAGAATTGTGACGATATCGTTAAATTGAGAATGGATGCCTAGAGCGCACTTGGATTCTGAGTTGTGGATTGTATTCCGGTTATGACGGTTGTTCTTGTGTATTACGAGAAGAAGGAAATTAGTATGGACCTTTAGAAGGTCATTGGCCTAATTTGATATGATCAGGATCGACTTGAGGTTGGTGGATGGATTTAAATGTGAATTTGTGCTTTATATCAGGCCAGTTGTGTTCGTTCAGCGAGCGTTCCTTATGGAGGAACAGTCGGGGTGTTATTTTGTCATCAGCTATTCCAGGTAATGATGTAATGTGCCGTATGAGTTATGAGATGGCATGATAAATTTTATGTGTTGAGGTTCCGCATGGCAATGCCGTATTATGAGCAAGATGGCTCTTGAGATTCAGACTGTATATCGCACCTCAGTTGTGCTCGAGTTTTGTAGCTTATCGCGCTATATGTCCCCTCAGGGATGGCATTATGCACTTAGCGTGCTTGTGACCTAGATTCGGTATTTTATCGCAATGAGCAAATTAGCTCGATGTGTATCTCCTTATGTGAGTTCTACGTGTGGATCGGGTGGCACGCCGCCATGGTTATATTGTGAGGATCGGGTGGCACGCCTCCATGGTTATATTGTGAGGATCGGATGGCACGCCGCCATGGTTATGCTGTGTGGATCGGGTTGCACGCCGCAACATTGTGATGATGAGTGTAGTTTTCTATATGCTAATTTTGTATGTCCAGCTTCCTATTTTCTAAGGAATGTCCGTAGTAGTGCGGGAGTTAGGTAATTCCTTCCAGAGTTCGATTTCCTGTTTGTATTATGTTCGGATTGGTGGCCTATTGGCATATTGTGGTGTCATATGAGATTGTGATCTCATTCAGAGTGGCTTATTGCTTGAGCAGTTCATACTGAATGAGACGAGATTATTGGATTTAGGACCAATGCAATTGGATTATGTGAAGTGAATTAAGGAGCTAAGACCATTAGATGGTTCGGAAAGAGGCAATGACTCATGTCAGGGGTATAGACTCAATGATTTGTTGATTCAACAGCGGGTTATGAATTTTGGCACCTTTCTTCCGCCGTGTCGATGTTGTAAAGGCTAGAGCAAGACCCATGCAGGTCAGGAGGTGCAATCGAAGCATCGGATTTGTGGAATTTCGATTAATTCAAACAGAAATGTTATTGTGGTCCTATGGGTAAATTGATGCAAAGTGTGAATTCAGCAGATTTATGCAGTCATGTTTGATTCACAGCAGATTTATGCAGTCATGTTTGAGTACAACGTACAGTGATTGATACAGTGATCTTATATTGAAAATAGGCCTGGCATAGAATTCTGGATGTTGGAATTGGGCTCTAAGTCTTATTTGTTTGAATAAAAGGGAATATCTTTAGAATTTATTGATCCAATGTGCTCAACTAAGTTGTGGTAGCACGGGAAGGTGCACGAGGTGCTAAGCAGTGATTTCAGGCTACTTCGGTATAGTTCTCAGCACGTTCAAGGGCGAACGTACGTTTAAGTGGGAGAAAATGTAATGACCCGACCGATCGTTTTGAGTACCAGCGCTCCGTTCAGCAGTTGGAGGCCATGAACAGCTTCATTTCGGGTATTATGACTTGTTCGCATGGTCGGAACTTAAATTCAGAAAGATCGGAGTTAAATTTAAATGAAAACTCTCATTTGAGAAGCTTAAAATTGAAAGAATGAACTAGGATTGGAACTTTGAGTAAAAGACTTCGGAATCAGGATCTGAAGGTTCCAGCAGGTTCGTATGATGATTTTGGACTTGGGCGTATGCCCAGATTGGGTTTTGGATAACCCCGAAGCGTTTTGGCGCCTATTGTGGAAGTTATCATTTTAGAAGAAATTTCATAAGTTTAGCTTGAAGAACATTTCAGTGTTACCAATGTCCGTTTGGGATACCGAGACTATGAATAGCTCCGTATGGTGATTTTGTATTTGGGGGCGCGATCGGAAGTGAATTCGGAGGTCCGTAGGTCATTTTGGAGCCATTTGGCTAAAGATAGAAATTTGAAGGTTTTTGAGAAGTTTGACCGGAGGTTGACTTTTTGATATCGGAGTCAGAATCCAATTCCGAAAATTGGAGTAGGTCCGTAATGTCAAATATGATTTTTGTGCAAAATTTGAGGTCAATCAGATGTGATTTGATAGGTCTAAACATCGGAAACAGAAGTTGGAAAGTTCAAAGTTCATAAAGCTTGAATCGGGCTGTAATTCATGGTTTTGGCATTGTTTGTTATGATTTGAGGCCTCGAGCAAGTCCGCAATATGTTTTGGGACTGGTTGGTATGATTGGTTGGGGTCCCGGGGGCCTCAGGTGGATTCCGGGTGGTCAATGGATCAAAAATGGAATTTTGAAGAAGGCTGAAGGATCTGATTGCTGGTGTTTTCGCTTATGCGGAAATAGGACCGCAGAAGTAGTCTCGCAGAAGCGTGAAAGAAGCCGCAGAAGAATTTGGGAGAGAAGGGGAGCAGGAACCGCTTATGCAGTCAGATATCCGCAAAAACGGAGTTGCAAAAGTGGTAGAGGGCACCGCAGAAGCGTAGTGGTTCGAAGGGTCGTGGGCCGCAGATGCGGTCAAGGTTGCATAGAAGCAGGACCGCATCTACGGAAGGAGCATCGCAAAAGCAAAAGGGGCTAGGCCAGGGGAATCCGCAGAAGCGGCCTATTGTCCACAAATGCGGAACCGCATAAGCGGCAATATTTTCGTAGAAGCGGAAATGTCTGGACGTAGAAACATTATTTTAAAAGTCGGATTTTGGCCATTTCTCTCTCATTTCTCATGGCTTTGGCGATTTTGGGGAGGATTCAAGAGAGGTTCTTCATCAACAATGTTAAGGTATGTTATTTCTACCTATTATGAGTTAAATACATTAATTATGTATAAATTTTAGTATGAAAATGGGTAAAAAATTGAAGGTTACAAGAAGACTTAGAAATAGTGTGTTCTTGGAATTTAGCCACGAATTTGAGTACGGAATTAAGAGAAAATTATATATTTGAGTTCCTAAGGTCATGGGTAAACTATATCTTCGAAAAATTTTAGATTCCTGGCACGTGGGCCCGAGGGCATTTTCGTCAACTTTTTAATCGGGGTTAGGAATTGTTGTAAATTGGATTGTAATGAGTACCTTAGCATATATTAATGGATTTGTATCGCCATTGGCTAGTTTTGGACCTTTGGGCGTTGGTTCAAGTCTCCGAAAGAATGTAGAATGCCGGTTACGGATCTTCGGAGCGAGGTGAGTCTCCTTGCTAATCTTGTGAGGGGAAATTTACCCCTTAGGTGAAGTAATTGATTATGTGCTCCTATTTGTGGGGGTTACATATGCACGAGGTGATGAGAGTCCATGCGTAGCTACTATTATGCTATTGTCCGGCCAAAAATATGTTATACTTGGATTACTGTGAACCCATTGATAATTTGAATTGTTTAAATCACCCTGAATTGGTAAAGGAATTTAAAAAGAGATTTAATATTAAATTCTCCCTGAATTGTTAAAAAGAGAAACTTGTCTATTTGGTTGATTATCCCCGGTAATCTCTTGATTTCCTACTTGAGCATGTATTTTATGTATGCCTGCGTCACGTGGATGATTCGCGAGCAGGATATGTGCTTATTTATGGAACGGGCCGAACGCCTCGGTGAGAATAGATACATATATGGTATGGGCCGCTCGACTCTCGGCAGTGCACCCAAAAGGCGTATTGTTAGATTTGTGTACTCTTTTTCCTTTTCTAGAATTTTTTCTCATTGGGTTTTATATTAGTTAAGGTTTTAACGAGGCACATTATCTATTGAATAGACATTCAAGGGGGAATGTTATAAATATAGTTCTATTTATGGTGAATGTCTATATTTACAGAGATTCTAGGGTTTATTACTTGGTGGCTAAGTCACCATGTCCCTATAAATAGAGGGTTCTATTCCATTGTAATTCATCCAAAATCAATAAGAATTCTCTTCTCTCTACTTTTCTCTGCAATACTCTTCTTCTTCTTTTATTATTTCATAACATGAAGTTAATTTTATCAGTTACATGTTTAGATACATATGTTATTCATAGTTCGATACTGTATGGAGGGTAAAAACCCCTCTTAGGGTTTTGACACAGTTATCCACAAAAATAAAACTATTTATCATTGTCTACCTATTTATTTTTCTGTCCATAAACTAATTACATTTCCTACCATAATAGTTTTTGTGGAAAAATTTTCCTTTATTCTCCAATTATTTTTTATTTCTATGCTTCTTTGTTTTCTTTTCTTCTTTTCTTTTTCCTCGGCTTCTTTTTTTTTTCTTTTCTAATTTTGTTTAACTTTTTTTTATATTCTTTTTCTATTCATAATCTAATTTCATTTATTGTTTTCACTATTTTTTATTATTCTTTTTTTAACTATTACTAAAGAAAAATCAAATTGTGTACCAATTAAATGTAGCTAATACAATAAAAAAATATTAACTAACATATGATACCAATATAATATATAGCTACACCAACAGGGTATACAATTGTACGCAAAGACTTAAAAAAATTTAATTCAATTATTAAACTGAAATAATATCAGTTGTCAATAAAAAATTCAAAAATTCTAAAAAGATCTAATAGTAGCAGTATACCGTTACATTATATATTATACTATAAATATATATAAATTTATTTATTTATTTGCATGTTCAATTTGCCCCTAACACCGGGTAAAAGCTTAAAGCAAATTAAAAAGGAAAAGGAAAGTGAATTTACGTGTAATAAGTATACTATTAAAGTATATAGTATACTATTACAACATAATGTTGTTGTATATTGCATATTATTACAGTATTCTATAACAATATATCATATACTATATAGTAGGGGTGTACATAGATCGGGTTAGTTCAGATTTTTTAATTACCAAACCAAACCAATAGTATCGGATTTTTAAATCTATAAACCAAACCAAACCAATGAAGTCAGGTTTTTTAATCTCGGGTTGTTTTTGGGTTTTCAGGTTTTTTTTCCCGACAAGTCTTCATACCACAAATATATAACTTGTGTTCCATATATTTCTCTAGTCCTACAAGGATACAACTATATAATGTATTTTCAAGAAAATAATACAATAATATGAGATGAGTCATAGCATTGTACTAAAATATTCAATAACGAAAATACTAAAATCCATAAAGAAAATATTATTAAGTAATAATCCATAATAAATATTAACATAATATAAAAGTACTATATAAGTCATGCTAAAATAAGTACAATTATAAGTATATTAGTTACACAACTAAGCACTAGAGAAAAAGATAAACTAAGTTATGCATTTTCAATATAAACAATGCAAAACTAAAAAATAGATATCCAACACTATTGTCATTTCTAGTGTTGAATTGAATTTTCTTTGTTAGCATTAGTATTGATGTGAAGTTTATTTGAATTACTACCTTTATGAACTATAAAATTTATTGGACCATTCAAGAATGTTAATTCCAAACTTGAAACAATATGTTTAAAGATAAAACTGTGAAAAAGTTTAAGAAATATTTATGAATTGTATTAAAAATAAATATTTATATGTATAAAATATTTGTAAAAATTGAATAAATGTAATATCGGGTTGGTTTGGTTTCGGTTTGACTTTTTTTAGTTAAAACCAAACCAAACCAATTATGGTCGGGTTATTTTTTCCAACACCAAACCAAATCAAACCAACTCATGATCGAGTTTTTTTTTCGGTTTAACTCGGATTAGCGATTTGGTGCGGTTCATTATTTTTCTTTGTACACCCCTACTATATAGTATATTGTTGCAGTATAACTATATACTCCTATAGTATATTCTATACGATAGCGGTATACTGTTAGATAACTGTGTTCTTCTTCGATTATTACAATATACCGTTGCAGTATATTGTAAACTATAACAGTATACTATTGCAGTATAGCTATATACTCCTACAACATGTTGTATACCATAGCGATATAGTGTAGTTGTGTTCTTCTTCGATTTTCAACTAAAAATTTCAATCTCAATCACCTCAAGTCATCTCCAAATGCTATCAAATTTCAGTATGAACTTCCAGAAGGTAGTATAAGCAATATTTAACAACACCCACTTTGAATCAGACAAGAAATATTTAAAATAAAAATTTTAAATTCAAGGACCAAGGCAAGAGCAAGAGTTAGGAAAAGAACAATAAAAGAAAGTGGACCAGAATTGAAAGTAGCAAGAGGTCAACTTCTTAGATAATAAGATCTAATTTCTTTTTGAAGAAGGATATAAGCCAAATGGAAGAGTTTATCCAAGTCTTCTTCACGGAGGCGAACTTTATCCATGTCATTGACATCTGGGTGTGTCAAAAGGAAGAATTTGTATGAGAACAAGCTGGGGTTGTTGTGTTCCTTCTTCCGCATCAATGACTACCTTTTTCTTTGCTATTTCTTGGTTTTTTTGTTTCACTATATTTCAGATTATTTCTTGTGCAAGAGTTTATACAAAGTTAATAACCGAGTAAATATTTTGGGGCACATGGATAAAAGTAGCAAAATGTTTGGGCATGAACATTAAAAAATAAATAATTTAAAATTGATGGGTATAAAATGAGATTTTTTTTTACTTACAATACTCCCAACAGAGGGAGTATATGTGACGATCGGATACGTCGTCTCATGAGTTACTGTCCCGTTTTCCCCATTTTCAGCTTCTTTATGCTTCATTATCTGTATATTGTGTAATCAGGTTGATTTGGAATGGTTTTGATAAGAAATGAGACACTTAGTCTCTTTTAAGAAGGCTTAAGTTGGAAAAGTCAACCGGATATTGACTTATGAGTTAGAGGGATCGGATGTGAATTCCAATGGTTTTGTTAGCTCCGGGAGGTGATTTGTGACTTAGGACTGTGATTGGAAGTGGTTTTGGAGGACTGGTGTAGAATTAGGCTTGAATTGACGAAGTTAGTATTTTGGCGATTTTCGGTTGATAGGTAAGATTTTGATCCGGGAGTTAGAATAAAATTTCGAGAATTGCAGTAGCTTCATTGTGCCATTTGGGATGTGTCTGCAAAATTTCAGGCCATTTGGACATCGTTTGGTCGGGTTTTTGATCGAAAGTGTATTTCAGAAGTTTTTAGAAACTTAGGCTTGAATTCGATGAGTTTTGGGTAATTTGATGTTGTTTGAGGTATTTTGATAATTGGAGCAGGTTTGAAAGATGTTACGAATTATGTTGACATGTTTGGTCGGGGTCCCATGAGGCTCGGATAAGTTTTGGAAGTGTTTTTGGAAGTATTTTGCCGTTTTGAGCACAAGCATGTAATGATCCAAAGGTCGGTTTTTAGTTCTAGAGATCGAAATTTGATTTTGAGACTTTCAGAATTTTGATAAATGAATTATAGGACTGATCTGGAAAGTTTGGTTTAATTTCATCAAGTTGCGATTGAGTTTTTTACGCGAAACATGTATTAATTGTTTAACGAGCGAAACGGATATCTCACTGAGCAAATGAGCTCCGAATTGAGTTTCGATTGAAGGGCTATGTTCGTATTATTATTTGTGACTCATAGGAACAAGAATCATCGAATTCCGAGGTCCCAGGGCCGAGAAATAAATTTTTGAGTAAAATTGTTTTCTGAAAATATTTAAAGAAAATGAAAATGAAATTTGATTAGAAAGTGATGGTATCGGGCCTGTATTTTGGTTTCGGTGCCCGGTACAGGTGTTATATATGGTTTAACCACTTTATGTAACGTTTGGGTAAAAAGTAACGTCATTTGACATTCGGACTCAAAATGGAAAATTTGATGTTTTATGAAATTTGAAAGAATTCTTGGATTTTAAAGCTTAATTCATGGTATATGACGTTATTTTGGCGATTTGATCGCACAGTTAAGTTCGTAGGATGTTGCTAAGTTCGTGTATGTATTTGGTTAGGAGCCCCGAGGGCTCGAGAGTGTTTCAGAGGTGTCTCGGAGTGATTTCAGACTTAAAAAAATTGCAGAAAATTGCAGAAATAGTACCCCACGAACAGTAGCCAGTGAACAGTACCTCCGTGAATAGTACCCCATGAACAGTACTTCTGAACAGTGACGTGAACAGTGACGTGAACAGAATGTTAAGTTTTGGAAATGGGACTTCGAACCCATTTTCCATTTTTACGATTTGGAGCTCGGATAGGGCGATTTTTGGACAGATTTTCATAAAGAACAACGGGGTAAGTGTTCTTAACTCAATTTTGGTTATCTTACTCAAATCTATTGCAAGTTTTATCGTTAATCCGTGAATTTAAGGGAGAAAAACTTAGAAACCCTCTCGGATATAATTGAGGATTTGAAGGTCAAAACGATATTGGAAATTGTTAAATTTGGTATGGTTAGACTCGTGGGGAGATAAGGAACACGTTTATGTAAAAATTTCTGAATTTCGGGACGTGGGCCCGGGGCTCGGGTTTTTGCTAATTTTGAGAATCTTGATATTTTTCGATTCTTTTAAATGGGCTTTGTTCCCATAACGTATTGTGACGTATTGGTTCTGATTTTGATAGATTCAACACACATGGAGATCAATTCGAAGGGCAAAGGCATTGCGAATTAAAGAAATAGTCAGTTTGAGGTTAGTAATAGGTGTAAATGCTGTGTTGAGGGTTTGAAACCCTGATTTGCACATCATAGTACTATATTGAAGTGACTTGCACGCCGGATAACGGGCGTGAGGTAGAGCACCGTTAGGGATTATGACTTGGTCTGTCCCGCTTAATGAAAATACTACCTAATTGTTTGGAGTTGAATTGATATCCTATTAAATGGATTATTTATCATAATTGGGTTTCGTGCCAACTGTTTGAATCCTTCAGGGATTGTTTTACTGGTTTCTTACCATGCGTACAAAAAATTGAACTCAGTCCTAGTATTAAATACTGTTTTGCAAACTGAGCCACTATTCTCAAAAATTGAGACTTAAATAATATTTCTAATGAAGTTTGGGCTGAATAATTTAATTGCTATTGTGCAGAGAGGCTTATGTGATTTTGGACTGATTATGGGATCGAGCTGCGCGCCGCAGCGATATTATATTTATGGGATCGAGTTGCGCGCCGCAGAGGTATTATATTGAGATTGATATGAGGGTGAGGGCCTAGATTTGATGCCACGAGATGGCTTGATATTGCGCTTGTGCTGTAGGAGCCCTCCGGAGTCTGTATGCACCCCAGTGAGCGCCGTCGGCGATAAATAAATGGATGGCTCGGGCTGCACGCCGCAGTGGGTACTAGAGAGTACCGGTTTATGTGCTGCATTGCATATTTGACTGTCATTATTTATTCATCTGTTGCAGCATTATTAGTTTCGTTGGTTATCTTAATTGATGTTACCTAGTGAACTGTTGTGATTATAGCTTATCTTGTGCCTATTTAGGATTTCTTACTTTCAGCCTTTATTTATGTTTATTACTCTCTGGGTTGGAAGTACTCACTTTACTCCGTGCACCTCGTGTGCAGATACAGGAGCACCTACTGAGGCTGAGTGAGACTATCTCTATCGAGTATCGTATCCGGAAGCATTAAGGTAGGTGCATGGCGTTCGCAGTCCTGATCTTCTCATCTATCCTATTTGTTTTATTCCGTATTTTCTTTAGAAAAATATGTAGTAGGTTGACACTCGTGTATTAGAGGCTCAGACTTGTGACACCTGATCGATTGGGCTGTGTAGTAGTATTTCCACTTGGGTTTTCCGCATGTTTAACTACATTTCAGACTTTCAGTGTTATCATGACTTAGTAATTAATTGTGTTAATTGAATCATGAATTACATAAAAAAGGTTAAGGTTGGTAAATTGGTCGGGCTTGCATAGCAGTATGTTGGACGCCATCACAACCGGAATTTGGGATCGTGACAATATAGCTTTTGATGGAGAAGCTGTAATCCCTCTATTGGGATTTGGCAGTATCATTCATTCTTCCGTTTTCGGGCTATATTTCGGCCTTGTCTAAAGACTATTATGTGGCCCGATGCACCGGAACTCTTTGAGCCTAACCAACATATCGTGCTGACAGTCTCATCCATTAAACGACGGTGTAAATATGGAAATTAGTTGGGCAAGCCACTTAGTCAGTTATCGATATGTATTAGAAAAGTAGATATTGGTCTGACTAAATTGATATTTTTGTCCTTAAATAATGTATAGAACAATGCCAACGATTTGAGTCGAAACTTTGACAAGTGGAACCTAATAAAATATATTAAAATTTAGAATTTTATTGAATTTCGAACTGCATAAATGATTTATGAGGTTCAAACTCTTATAAAATCAAAGCCAATCAATTTTAAGACCTTTATAAGTTCGAAATCCAGTAATGATTATTGGGATTCAAACCTTTATAGGTTTAAATCTAACAACAATTACCGGAATTCAAAGCCTTATAGGTTCATCATAAAAGAATCATTTTTACATCTCTACTTTCAAAATTATTCATACTTATCCTCCATTTGAGTGTATGTATATATATATATATATATATATATATATTT
>MU732954.1:189794-259239 GCA_026770625.1 Nicotiana glauca | reverse complement strand
CCCCCCCCCCCCCCCGCATAAAAATAAGCATTGTTCCCAATGCTTAACACGATAAGAATAAGGAAGTGTAAGAGTAAGGAGGACTCCCTATGTGGGCTTGGACGTCATTGTGTCCATAGCAGCGTCGCCGCCCTCAGCCTCCTCTAACTGGATCTCATCATCCTTGACTCTAGGAGTATCTAGGTTGGTCAACATCTGTCGCACCACCTCAACAGTGTCGGTAGCTAGGTCTGGCTCCTCAAACTGGCCAGCTAGTGTCACTGGTGCTGATGGTGCTGATGGATCTACTGGTGCTGCTAGATCTCTCTCCATCAACATGTCAAATGGAAGGTCTCTAGCGGCTGCTATCTTGGTGACCTCTCTCCTTAATTTTTTTTATGATTTCTTGGATGCCTGGGATTTCTTTATCTTCTTTACCGGCTTCTCAAGCTCCTCAATTACTGCTCCGTGTGCTACAAAAGTGTTCATGATGGTTTGCTGGTTATCCAAAATATTCTTCTATGTATCCTCCATTACAGGAAGAATCTGGGGTGATGGGGTAGATATCTGGGTTGCAATAGCATTGGATAAGCCAGACATCTTTGCAGTAGCAGTATGCATCTAGTTGATGTGGCTTACCAGTGTCTGGGAGACTCGCATCGCAAAAAGTGGATGGGCGGGCATAGGCACCAGCCTCAAAGTCGAAGTGGAGGGAACTGATGCTGAAGGCCCTAAAGAAGGAAGTGGAGGAATGACAGCTGCACTGGTAGAAGGCACTGCTCAAGTGGAAGGCATGTCTGCTGACTTTGCAGCTACCACTGAAGGTTCATCAAACTAGCCTACGGATGTAGTCAGCTAACCCTTATTCTTCGGGTTCCTCGGGTCCTTCAAAGAATACCAAGTGAAATGATCCTTTGCTCGAACTATCCACCCCCGCATTTGTAAGGTACTCCATGATAGCGTTAGGATACAGGTAAGAGTTGTCACCTTGCCTGCCAACCAAAGACAGGTTGGCGAACATCACGGCACCCACATTGATTGGGTACCAGGCCGTGATAGAGGCGACTAGCACTGCCCGTGGGATTGGGAGATTTGTTTCATTTTGGCACAGGTCTAGTTTGCTACACACAAATGCCTGCCATCCATTTGCCTTAAAATTTAGGGTTTTCCACTAAATAAAAACCCCTACCGTGATCCATAGTGATGGTGGTCCTGAGGCTGCTAGAATCTCAGCTAGCAATGGGCGAGCTTCATTACCCATAGCTAGCTTTTACAAGTATTGCATTGGCTAAACATCCTCCAAACCTAAGTATGTGTTCAAGGTGTTATGGTCAAATCTCACTTTTAGATTCCTCACCTTCGTCACTTTGGTCCCCTTCTTTATGTGCGCCATATTGGTGTAAAATTCTCTAACCATGTACTATTTGGCATATACCATATTTTAAGTGTACCATGTCCACCCCTTCTGCTCCCGAAATTGTCTCGACACTGCCAGGTTTTATTTATCAATGTCTTTCAACAAGAATTGACTCTCAAGAGTGAGCGATCTCAACGGCTACCACTAACATAAACTATTAAACCCAGTTAGACTGACGAACCTATCTTCCCAAATTTCATTCTTCTTTGACCTATCAAGACCGGAAACTCTAGTATCACCCCCTCGGCCATCATCGGGATATCATCCACATCTAGTATAGTAGCTAGTGCGTCGGGGGAATGAGTATATGAGGGCTCTAAAGTCTTGATGTCACCTTCCGAGCCCTCAGAAGTGCTCTCTGAGGTGGAAGGTTCATCTTAGAGTTGAAATATTCCCTGAAGCTGCTGTGGCTATGATTGTACAGCAGGCTGCTCTTGCACAGAGTCGCCCTTCGATGCTTCCTTAGACGGGACATAAAAACTTGATTCAGCGAGCTCTGCAGCTCTACCTCGCCCAATTGTCACCTTTTTGTATAAAACTCTTTTAAGGGTGAGTGGTAAGGTATTCTTGCCTCGTCTTCGGGAGGGTTCACCCCTCTCCTTTGATGTATCATCACGACCACGTGATCTAGCCATTTTTTGCAACAAATAACAACATGAGTTAGTTCTATTTCAAGTGCAGATAAGCAGAAAGTTATAGAACAAATATGCTGCATGCTGGGGTAGTGCATTCCGCACAATTGTAAGTATGGCCGTAGGTTGGGTTGTGTGGGCCGCACAATTTGAAAGTACGGCCGCAGTGTCTGTGGTCCGAAAAATTTTGAGTACGACCACACATCTGAATTGCGATCTGCACATTTTTGAGTGCGGCTGCACAGTGGGTACCTTAAAAATGGAAGCTATCTGAAGATAGAGAATTCCCTGATCTGCGGCCGCACAGAATTTTCTACAGCCTCGGTTCAGTTTCTATGGACCGGATAATTTACGTGCGGTTTGCACTATCTTTCCGAACCAAATGCCTAACCTATACTTTTGCGGACTGCATAATTCATTGTGCAGTCACACATTTCAAAATTTAATCGGCAGAGTCCTTAGGGTTTCGATTTTAAGCACAAATTGCATATGGTAGTAGCATTGAAACATGATAAACAAATATCCATTCCCCCTAATAACAAATAAGAGTTTACCCAACACATTTTACACCCAACACAGATATGAAATTGACAAATGGTCTAAAATAACTAATAAATCATAAGCTAAATAAGAAAATTAAAGAATTCTAGAAATGATTTGAGCATACCAGTGATGAAGTGGTGTTAAGGAATGATCAAAGATGCTTAATTAAGTGGAAGATGATTGAATCAGTAGTGTGTAAGATTTTAGCCTTTGTTTTAATTTTTAAGAGATTGAAAAGTTTTAACAATAGCATGAGGGCTACTATTTATACTCAACAGGTGTTACTAAGCATTTAAGAGACGTGTGCACCCGCAGAATTTCTTCTACAGTCTGTACTCTGTTACCTATTGTTCACATTCCCTCCGTTTATCTGCGGTCTGTAGAATTACCCGTGCGATCGCAAATTTTGGTGTGGACTGTAGATTCCTTGTGCGGCCACACTTTGTCCATTTCTCTGACAAGCCAACATCAGAGAGTTTGCATTTTTTCCATCTCAAGTTGTGCGGTCCACACAAAATTTTTGCGGCCGTAGTTCCCTTCTGCTGTGGCGTCCAAAATTGTGCGGTCCGCACTTTTTCCATACTTAACCAATTTTTCTGAGTACGGTCCCTGTATAGAACACTCATTCTTGCAGCACACTTTAAAACCAATTGGAACAGAATAAGACCTATATAAAGAAGAAGAAAAATAAAAATATATAAAACATGGGTTGCCTCCCAAGAAGCGCCTGACTTAATGTTGCGGCATGATGCAGATTACCATCATTTGAAATGAATTACCGCCACGACGTGGCCATCACCAACTTTTCAAAGATAATGCTTCACTCAGTGACCATTAACTCTAAACACCTCATCATTTAAATTCTTCAAGTCCAATGCACCAAAGGGTATCACACCCATAACCTCAAACGGGCCACACCATTTAGATTATAACTTACCAAGAACTATCCATAATCGAGAATTGAACAACAACCCAAGATAACCTTGTTTCAAATGTACTTGTCATGGAGGTATTTCATCTTCTCTTTGTATAAGGGCGAGCTTGGGTATGCATGGTGCAGGTACTCATCCAACTCATTCAATTGTGCCACCCTTAAGTTGGCGATGGCATCTCACTCAAGATTCAACTTCTTTAAATCCTATATGGATTTGTGCTCAAGTTCTAGTGGAAGATGACAAGCTTTTCTGAACACCAACTAGTATGGAGACATTCCGATAGGTTTTTTGTAAGCCATCTTATAAGCCCATAAATCATAGTCAAGTTTCTTGGACCAATATATCTATGACGATCCAAAGGGTCATCACCAGATTTCTCTCCTTTTTTGCGCTTTTGAGGCCTTGAAAACCTCACTTTTAGTTTCCTCGATTTGCGTGCACAGTCCAGGCGCGTAGCCGAAAAGATTATATGTTAAATTCTGTGGAAAATTTCAAAATTTGGCTTTAAAATGATTAAAGTTGACTTCGGTGAACATTTTTGGTAAACGAACCCGGACCTGTGATTTGACTGTCCCGGAGGGACCGTAGAAAAATATGGGATTCAGGCATGTGCCCGGAGTTGAATTTCGAGGTCTAGAACCCGAGGAAAAGAATTTTCTGTGAAATTATTTTTCTAAAATTAGTAAGAAAAATGGAAATGAAAATTTATTAAAAGACTATGGTATCGGGCTCGTATTTTGGTTCTGAAGCCCGAAACAAGTCTTAAATATGTGTTAAGCACTTTCCGTAAAGGTTGGTTGAAATCGGACGTCATTTGACGTGTTTCAGACCTAAATATCTAAAATTTGAAGTTTATGAAGTTAGAATGAAAAATGAGGAATTTGAGGTTTGATTCATTGATTTTGATGTTATTTTTGCGATTTGATCTCACGGTTGAGTTCGTATGATGTTGTTGAGTTAGTGTGTGTGTTTGGTTAGGAGCCCCAAGGGCTCGTGAGTGATTCGGAGGGGGTTCAGGGTGTTTTGAACTTAGTAAAAATTGAAGAAAGTGTTCAGTTAGGATATCTGGTGATTCTTTAGTGGTCGACCGAGTTCATCGGTCCTGTGCGGTAGTGTTTGAGGGTCTTGAGACCCGTGTTGATTTATTGCTTTTAGACATGGTGGATTTCAATGTTATATTGGGGATGGATTGGTTGTCCCCGTATCATGCTATCTTAGATTGTCACGCCAAGACCGTAACCTTGGCTTTACCAGATTTTCCCCGATTGGAGTAGAGATGGACCCCAGGTCATGCCACCCGCAGTGTTATTTCATATGTAAAGGCTCGACGCATGGTCGAGAAGGGGTGTTTAGGTTATCTGGTGTATGTTTGTGATTCCAGCACATAGGTTCCTTCTATTGACTCTATTCCTATTGTTCGGGAGTTCCTCGACGTTTTTCCTTCAGACCTGCCGGGTATGCCGCCCGACAGGGATATTGATTTCTGCATTGATCTGGCCCCGGGAAAACATCCCATTTCTATTCACCGTATCGCATGGCCCCGCCAGAGTTGAAAGAGTTAAAGGACCAGTTTCAAGATTTGCTAGAGAAGGGTTTTATCAGGCCTAGTGTTTCTCCTTGGGGTGCGCCGGTGTTATTTGTCAAGAAAAATGATGGATCGATAAGGATGTGCATTGATTACCGACAATTGAACAAGGTGACGATAAAGAACAAGTATCCACTACCGAGAATTGATGATTTGTTTGACTAGCTTCAGGGAGCAAAGGTGTTCTCAAATATAGACTTGAGATCGGGCTACCATCAGCTGATGATTAGGGCATCTGATGTCCCTAAGACAACATTTCGCACTAGGTACGGGCATTATGCGTTTTTGGTCATGTCATTTGGGTTGACCAACGCCCCAGCAACATTTATGGAGTTGATGAACCGAGTGTTCAGACCATACTTGGACTTGTTCATTATAGTCTTTATTGATGATATTCTGGTGTACTCCCGCAGTCAGGAGGAGCACGAGCAGCACCTCAGAGTGGTTCTTCAGACTCTGAAGGATAGTCAATTGTATGCTAAGTTCTCGAAGTGCGAGTTCTGGTTGAGTTCGATTGCATTTCTGGGTCATGTTGTATCAATAGAGGGCATTCAGGTGCACCCGAAGAAGATTGAGGTCGTCAACAACTGGCCTCGACCAGCATCAGCGACTGAGATTCGGAGTTTCTTGGGGTTAGCAGGTTATTATTGTTGGTTCGTGGAGGGGTTTTCATCTATAGCAGCCCAATGACCAGGTTGACCCAAAAAGGTGCCCAGTTCAGGTGTTCAGACGAGTGTGAAGCTAGCTTTCAGAAGCTCAAGACAGCTCTAACTACGACACCGATATTGGTTTTGCCCTCAAGCTCAGGGCCTTATATAGTTTATTGTGATGCTTCTCGTATTGGCCTTGGTGCGGTATTGATGCAGGATGGCAGAGTCATTGCTTATGCTTCGAGGCAATTGAAGATCTACGAGAAGAATTATCCGGTTCATGATCTAGAGTTGGCAGCCATTGTTCATGCTTTGGAGATTTGGAGGCATTATTTGTATGGTGTGACGTGTGAGGTGTACACTGATCACAAGAGTCTGCAATAGTTGTTCAAGCAGAAGGAGTTGAACTTGAGGCAGCGGAGGTGGTTAGAGCTATTGAAGGATTATGATGTTACTATTTTGTACCACCCGGGGAGAGTCAATGTGGTGGCCGATGCATTGAGTAGGAGGTCTGCCAACAGAGGCAGTCTTGCTTATGTTCCGGTCAGCCACAGACCGATTGATTTGGATATTCAAGCTTTGGCCAATCGGCTTGTGAGGTTGGACATTTCTGAGCCTAGCAGAGTGTAAGCCTTCACGGTCGCTCGTTCTTTATTATTGGAGCGTATCCGTGATCGACAGTTTGATGATCCCCATTTGTGTGTCCTGAGAGACACGGTGCAGCGTGGAGGTGCCACGAAGGTGATCTTAGATGATGATGGTATTTTGAGGTTGCAGGGGCGAGTTTGTGTGCCCAATGTCGTTTGGATTCGAGAGTTGATCTTAGCGGAGGCCCATAGTTCATGGTATTCTATTCACCCAGGCGTCGCGAAGATGTATCAGGACTTGCGGTAGTATTGTTGGTGGCGTAGGATGAAGAAAGATATTGTTGCATATGTGGCTCAATGTTTGAACTATCAGCAGGTTAAGTATGAGCATCAGAGGCCCGATGGTTTGTTTCATAGGATTGAGCTTCCCGAGTGGAAGTGGGAGAGGATTACCATGGATTTCATTACTGGACTTCCAATGACTTGGAAGAAGTTTGATGCTATTTGGGTCATTGTTGATAGGTTGACCAAGTCAGTGCATTTTATTCCTGTTGCAGCCACCTATTCATCAGAGAGGTTAGCTGAGATCTACATCCGGGAGATTGTTCGCCTTCATGGGGTGCTGACATCTATCATTTCGAACCGGGGTACGCAGTTTACCTCGCGCTTCTGGAGAGCGGTTCAGCAGGAGTTGGGCACCGAGCTTCAGTTGAGCACAGCGTTCCATCCTCAGACGGACGGCCAGTCCGAGAGGACTATTCAGATATTGGAGGATATGCTCCGAGCCTGCGTCATTGATTTTGGACGCTCGTGGGACCAGTTTTTGCCTTTAGCAGAGTTCACCTACAACAACAGCTACCAGTCCAGCATTCAGATGGCCCTATATGAGGCGTTGTATGGTAGGCGATATCGGTCTCCAGTCGGATGGTTTGAGCCGGGAGAGGCTCGGTTATTGGGTACAGATTTAGTTCAGGAGGCCTTGGATAAGGTCAAGATAATTCAGGACAGGCTTCATTCGGCTCAGTCGCGTCAAAAGAGTTATGCGGATCGCAAGGTTCGAGATGTAGCTTTCATGGTTGGTGAGCGAGTATTGCTCCATGTATCGCCTATGAAGGGCGTGATGAGATTCGGGAAGAAGGGGAAGCTTAGCCCTAGATTCATTTGTCCATTTGAGATCCTCGATCGCGTGGGAGAAGTGGCTTACAGACTTGCCTTGCTACCTATCTTGTCAGCAGTGCATCCAGTGTTTCATGTGTCCATGCTTCGGAGGTATCACGACGATCCAGCCCACGTGTTAGATTTCAGCACTGTCTAGTGGGACAAGGATCTGTCTTATGAGGAGGAGCCGATAGCTATTCTAGACCGACATGTTTGACAGTTGAGGTCGAAGAGTTTTCCTTCAGTGCATGTTCAGTGGAGAGGTCAGCCTCCTGAGGCATTGACCTGGGAGTCCGAGTCTGATATGCAGAGCCGCTATCCTCATCTATTTCCTGACTTAGGTACTTCTTTCTTTTGTCCGTTCGAGGACGAACGGTTGTTTTAGAGGTGGAGAATGTGACGACCCAAAGGGTCATCACCGAATTTCTCTCCTTTTCCGCGCTTCCGAGGCCTTGAAAACCTCACTTTTAGTTGCCTCGATTTGCATACGCAGTCCGGGCACGTAGCCGGAAAGATTATATGTTAAATTCTGTCAAAAATTTCAAAATGTGGCTTTAAAATGATTAAAGTTGACTTCGGTCAGCATTTTTGATAAACGGACCTGGACCCGTGATTTGACGGTCTCGGAGGGTCCGTAGAAAAATATGGGACTCGGGCATGTGCCCGGAGTCGAAATCCGAGGTCTAGAACCCGAGGAAAATTTTTTTTCTGTGAAATTGTTTTTCTGAAACTAGTATGGAAAATGAAAATGAAAATTTACCAACAGACTATGGTATCGGGCTCGTATTTTGGTTTCGACGCCCGGAACAAGTCTTAAATATGTGTTAAGCGCTTTCTGTAAAGTTTGGTCAAAATCGGACTTCATTTGATGTGTTTCGGACCTAAATATCTAAAATTTGAAGTTTATGAAGTTAGAATGAAAAATGAGGAATTTGAGGTTTGATTCATTGATTTTGATGTTATTTTGGCGATTTGATCGCACGGTTGAGTTCGTATGAGGTTGTTGAGTTAGTGTGTGTGTTTGGTTAGGAGCCCCGAGGGCTCGGGACTGATTTAGAGGTGGTTCGGGGTGTTTTGAACTTAGTAAAAATTACAGAAAGTGTTCAGTTCTGGTATCTGGTACGTTGTTCTATGCGATCACATAGCTTCTCCCGCGATCGCATAGTGTAAAAATTTCAAGAGCCTTGTTTTGTTCTATGCGATCGCAACTGCCCTTGTGCGATAGCAACTACCCTTGTGCGATCGCAATGCCCAGCTTCCCATCCCTATGCGATTGCATTGCCCACCTCGCGATCGCATAGAGCATTTTACTTGCCCCAGTCATATTTCCTCTATGCGTTCGCATTCGCCCCATCGCGATCATAGTGACTAAACACCTTTAATCTATGCGATCGCAATGCCCTTTCCGCGATCGCATAGAGCAATTTTGCCCAGTTAATTTAAAAGATCAAAACAAACCCATTACGAGATTATTCCCATTTTCATAAAACTTGTCTTTTCCAAGCTCTAGAGGCGATTTTTGAAGCTCTTCTTCACCAAAGTCTTTGGGTAAGTGATTTCCCACCTAATTCATTTACTCTTCTTCATTAATTACTGAAATCCTAGACCTAAATCATGAAATCAAAGTAGAAATTAGGGGTTTTGGGTAGAGTTAGGGTTTTGAGAATTTAGGGTGATGGGTGATTGGGTTTTGGTCCGAGCCTCATGTTTGGACCATGTGGGCTCGGTGTCAAATTTTGGTAATTTGGAAGAATGCTAAAAATTCATATCTAGGCTATGGGATGTTGCCATTGAGTTTTTATTGATACTATTGAATTGATTATGCCTAGATATCATAGTTCCGGAGTCGGATTGTCGAGGAAAGGCGGTATTTGAGGATTGATTGCTATTCTTTGGACAAAGGTAAGTATTTGATCTAACTTTGGCTTGAGGGAATAGGATTTGAGTGTTATTATTTGCTAATTGCTAAATGATCGAGTACGGTGTATTGGCATAGTGACGAGTATCTATACACTGGTGTCTAGCATGACCGTGGGTCCTTGTTTGTACTTATTCTAATATGTTTTTGGGACTCTTCCATGCTAATTGATGAATTCCACATAATGTGAAGAGTATGACGATTAGTTATGAATTGTGAATTCTTTGGAGCGTTGGCTCGAACGATAAAAATACTATTGAGTAAGAAATTAAAGAAATGGAAAGAGATATGATTAATCCCTTGCTGGGATGGTTTGAGTATATATGGAGTATCTCCCTTGCGGGGATGTGAAAGTTGTTATTGTTGCTCCCTTGCTGGGATTTAGTTGTTTAATTGTATTTTCCCTTGTCGGGACATTTCTTTTTATTTGCTCATTCCCTCTCCCGTTTGGTTGTGATTGTTGTTTGGGTGAGGAAGAGTAATAATGCACGAAGTGTCATTCCATGCCATGTTTTGATTATATTTGGACGAAGGGTCATTCCGTGCCATGTGTTGATTATATTTGCACGAAGGGTCATTCCGTGCCATGTTTTGATTATTTATGCACGAAGGGACATTCTGTGCTCTGATTTGACTATAATTGCACGAAGGATCATTTCGTGCCATGAAATGACAGTTATGTGAGGGAAAGCACGAAGGGTGATGCCGTGCATTTTATTTGATTGCTTTGGTGAGAATGAGAGTAAAAGCACGAAGGTTGATGCCGTGCAGCTGTTGATTTTCCTGCTTTTGTTAAATATTATTATTGCCCTGTTTCTTACTTAAGTTGTTGACTTTATATCCGGAATGTACTCCCCATAGCATCCTTCCCTCCCTTTTTAACTGTTTAATTTTGGTTTTCTTTCCTTTTATTCCATATATATATATATATATATATATTGAACTGCACAGGTTGATTTGGTAGTCCTATCTAGTCTCATCACTACTTTGCCGGGGTTAGGCCAGGCACTTACCAGCACATGGGGTCGGTTGTGCTGATGCTACACTTCTGTGCTTTTTGCACAGATCACGGTACCAGAGCAGCTTTTGGACCACTGTAGTAGAATACTGATCGGGAGCTGACTTCATTCCAGGAACTTACGAGGTAGCCTAGCTGGCGTTCGCAGACCGAAGTCCCTTTCCATATTTTCAGTTTGTTTTCATGGTACCGAGACAGACATTATGTATTTTCTATTCAGACTTGTTTGTAGCACTCTTTAGTGGTTCGTGAGGTAGCGATTCCAGTCTTGGGTAGTGAAATGTTAAAATTTTGCATTTTGGGGTTTCAGTTATTTATGTTTTAACAGACTTCCGCTTTTATTTATAGATCCGTTATCTTATTATTGTTGTGTTGTTATCCGAATATGGTTAAATGCTTGGCTTGCCTAGCTCCAACAGTAGGCGCCAGCACGACTCCCGATGGTAGGAAATCCGGGTCGTGACACTTTCCGGTTAATATTCACTATTTTGGACAAAATACTCTTTATCTTCCGGTTGGAGACTTCCACTTGACCGTTTTCTTGTGGATGATAGGGAGTTGTGACTTTATGAGTGACACTATACTTGGTGAGTAAGGTATCGAAAGCTTTGTTGCAAAACTGCGACCCCCCTAATCAGTTATTATAGCCCTTGGAGTACCAAATCTTGTGAAAATATTCTTCTTCAAAACTGCCATCACACTTCTTGCTTCGTTGTTGGTAAAGCAACGGCCTCAACCCAGTTGGATACAAAATCAACCGTAACCAAGATGTAGCTGTTTCCACAAAAACTCACAAAAGAACCCATGAAGTTAATGCCCTACACATTGATAATATCAATCTCCAAAATGGTGGTGAGCGGAATTTCATTTTTCTTTGATATTCCACCGGCCCATTGACATTCATCAGAATGTTTGACTAGATCACTTGCATCCTTGTAAATACTGGGCCAATAGAAACCACAACTTAGCACTTTGGCTGCCATTCTTGCTCCACCATTGTGACCACCATAGGGCGAAGAATGACAAGAGCAAAGAATTTAAACTTGTTCCTCCTCCGGTACACATCTTCTAGTCACTTCATTCATATAAATCCGAATAAGGTATTGTTCATCCCAGTAATAGTCTTGACAATCCCGTTTGAGCTTCTTCCTTTGGTATGAAGAGAACTCATCTGGGATGACATCACTTACAAGAAAATTTGCTAGATCTGTGAGCCATAGTACGTCTTCATTGAAATAGCCATGAGTTGCTCAATGGGGGAAGAGTTATTGATTTCAAGGCCATCATGCTGCCTCCCCTCCTTCTCCAAATGAGATAAGTGATCCGACACTTGGTTTTCACTTCCTTTTCGATCATGGCTGTCTATATCAAACTCTTGCAACAGAAGTATCCATCTCATCAACTGGGATTTGGAATCTTTCTTGCTCATAAGATAGCAAAGTACCGCATGATTCGTATGGACAACCGCTTTTGTACTCATCAAGTACCGGCAGACTTCTCAATGACAAACACAATGGCAAAGAGCTCTTTCTCTGTAACACTGTAGTTGACTTGAGCACTATTCATGGTCTTACTTTCATAATAGACCGGATGAAAAATCTTGTTGATGCGTTGCCCCCAAAACAGCCCCTACCACTACATCACTTTCATCGCACATGAGCTCAAAAGGAACAATCTAATTTGGATCGATTATAAGAGGAGTAGTAGTCAACTTGAGCTTTAGCAATTCAAAGGCTCTCATTCAATCATCATTTAAATGGAACTTAGCATCTTTCTCCAAAAGCTTGCACGGCGAGATCACCACTTTAGATAAATCCTTGATGAAACACAAGTAAAATGTCGTGTGGCCTAAGAAACTCCGCACGCCTTTCACTAAATTTGGAGGTGGGAGTTTAGAAATCACCTCAATCTTTGCCTTGATAACTTCAATGCCATTCTTTAAGATCTTGTGGCCAAGGACAACGCCTTCCTCAACTATGAAATGACATTTCTCACAATTGAGCACCAAGTTTGTTTATTCAAATATTGCCAATACTTTATCCAAGTTTGCTAGATAATTATCAAAAGAATTCCTGACCACCGAGAAGTCATCGATGAAAACTTCAAGGTAATACTCCACCACATCTGTGAAGATCGTCATCATACACCTTTGGAAAGTCGCCGGTGCATTGCACAACCCAAATAGCATCCGCAAGAAGGCGAAAGTACCATAAAGACATGTAAAAATAGTTTTCTCTTGATCCTCCGGAGTAATAACATTTGATTGTAGCTGGAATACCCATCAAGGAAACACTAGAAAGCACAACCAGCCAATCTATCAAGCATTTGATCTAGGAAGGGAAGTGGAAAATGGTCCTTCCTTGTGACTTTTTAAGCTTACCATAGTCCATACACACTCTCCATCCGGTCATCGTTCCTATAGGAATAAAGTCATTCTTATTATTGGTGACCACCTTCATGCCCCATTTCTTTGGGACACATTGAACCGCAAAAGTCCACGAACTATAAAAAATGTGGTAGATAACCCATCATCCAACCGCTTGATGATCTCCTTTTTGACAACCTCTTGCATACCTTCATTGAGTCTCCTTTGATGTGCTATAGATGGTTTGTCATCTTCCTCTAAGTTAATCTTGTGCATGTAAAAAGCGGGGCTTATCTCCCAAATATCTGCCAATGTCCATCCAATAACCTTCTTTCTCTTTTGTAGCACTGTCTTGTAGAATCTACCTGCACGTTAGTCAAACAAGAGTAATAAATAACTGATAAAGTAGAAGAAGGGCCAATAAATTCATAGCGAAGATGTGGAGGCAATGGCTTCAACTCCAAGATGAGAGGCTCCTCAATTGTAGGCTTTTTTGGAGGAGTTGTTCTATTTTAAAGATCCAAGGACAATTTGCGGGGCTCATAAATGTACTACCCCATTTCTTGCAAAGAGTTCACACATTCTAAGAAACACTCCATTTCATGATCATAAAAAATGAGAAAAAAGACCTCCAATGTATCATCAACATTCATCACAACACTTGTTTCATCCACGATCTCATCGGTCACCAAGTCCACGAAAGAGCATACCACATTGCTATTGGGTCGCCTCATAGACTTACACACATAAAAACTACTTTTTCATCACCAACTAAGAAAGTATGTTCTCCGTCTTCAGCTTCAACTAGATCCTTCTCTGTAGAAAGGAAATGTCTACCAAGAATAATCGGCACCTCATAATCAACCTCACAATCAAGAATGACAAAATCCACTGGCATAATGAATTTATCAACACTAACCAATACATCATCACAAAATCCCTATGGTCTCTTCCTGTTATGATCGACCATTTGTAATCTCATAGATGCGGGTCTTGGTTGCCCAATTCCCAAAGTCTTGAAAACCAAATAGGGCATCAAATTAATACATGCCCAAGATCACAAAGTGCTCTAGTAATCTCGGCACTTCCAATAGTACAAGGGATTGTGAAAGTACCAGGATTTTCCAATTTGGGAGCCGTGAAATGTACAATTGCACTCACTTGGTGAGTCATTTTGATAGATTCATAGTTCATCGACCACTTCTTTGTCACCATATCTTTCATAAAATTTTTATAACCGGGCATTTGCACCAATGCTTCAACCAATGGCAGATTGATTGATAGACTACTCATCATGTAAATAAAATTTTTGAATTGATTCTCGCCTTTTTTCTTAGCAAACCTATAAGGATATGAAGGTGGAGGCTTAGGCATTAGTGCCTTAGCCTTTTGCACTACCGGTTTCGTATGTCAACAATGTCCTCCCTAGGCGGGTTCACTTCCTCTTAAGTCTCTTCTACATTGTCATCAATATCAATCCGCACTTAATTATTTGCTTGCACCACATTGTTTGGGGTCTCATATTCTTATACCACTTGCTTATCATCCACAAGTTTTCTTTGAATTGAGGTGGATGCTTCCCCACCTTTTTCACTTATTGTAGTAATGGCCATGGAAGGTCCCATGTTTTTCCCACCCTTTGGGTTCACCATCGTATCACTTGGTAGTGCCCCCTTAGGATGAGTGTTTAGATATTGAGAGATTTGCCCCATTTGAACTTCCATGTTGTGAATTGATGTGTTGTATGAGGCTAGTTGGGCATTAGATTCGACATTCTTCTCCATCATTTATTAGAACATATTCTCAATTCGTCACATCTCATTGTTGGAAAAACTTGGACTATGATAAGGATAAGGAGGCGGGTTGCTCAGTTGTTGATACATCGGGGCCCTTTGAAAGCCCAATCCCCGATTTCCTTGATCATTGTTTCATACCCTTGATTGTTGCATCTCCAATATCCTTGGTTGTTGCCACTCCAATTGCCTTTGTTATTTCCACCACTTCAATTTCCTTGATTCTTGTTATCATTCAAATTCCCTGGATTTTTGCCACCATTCCAATTATCTTGTTTCTTAGGATTCCAATTACCTTGAGGTCTCCATTGTTATTGATTCGGGCCTTGAGATTTGTTTCTTTTCCCTTAAAAGTTGTTCACGTATTGCACTTCCTCCTCTTCTTCATTGTATGATTCATCCTGATTAAACCTACTATCTTCTTACACATAATTCTCCAAATAGTTTTGCACTTATGGACCCTTTGGACTTCTCTTGTTCACTATCATACTAACTCTTTCCATGGCATTAACGCGTTTAGGACTTTGCACTTGTTGAAGTTGAGCTTTGTCTAACTGATTCATTATGGTGGTCAACTTGGCAATGGCTTGCCCATGATCGTGCAATTCTTTATGCAGGTGAATCACGTTCGGATAACCTTGAGGAACATTTTCTCTACTTTTCCATGCCGATAAAGTATCTGCCATTTCATCTAAAATCTCACAAGCTTCCGCATACGGTGTTGTCATGAAATTTCCACCGGCAAGTTGGTTGACCACGCATTGATTGGTAGTATTGATCCCCCGATAGAAAGTTTGTTGAATCATAGCCTCTGCCATGTCATTATTGGGGCGCTCTTTGACCATTTTTCGGTACCTCTCCCATATTTCATGCAATTTCTCATTAAGCTCTTGTTTGAATGCTAGGATCTCGTATCTAAGAGTAGCCATATGCCTGGGAGAAAAGAACTTGGAAATATATTTCTACGACAATTCATCCCAGTGTCTCTAACCAATCAAAGGATTTCCCTCATAGAGAGAAAGGAAATAACCTCAACCTTAAAGCATCCTCGGAGACGTTTATGTGTTTACTCCCCCAACAAGTGTCCACAAAACCCCTTCAATTATTTGTATGCATTTTGACCCGGAGTCCTGATGAAGAATCCTCGTTGCTCTAGCAATGTGAACATTATATCTGTGATTTGAAAGTTGCTTGCCCTGATGTGGGGCTAGACAATGGCACTTGCATACCCTTAATTCGGTAACATCTGGTGTGGAGCCGCTCTTGGTGCAGGTGGGGATGGAACTAGGACGTTGTCTTGAGGCATTCAGCGTCTTCTATTTGCTTGAGGTTCAAGAGGAACCTCTTCAACTTGGTCATCTTCCACGTCCACATCTACCAAAGGAATGTTTTCGAATTGATCGTTGTTGAGGGACATTGTTTCACCAGCATTTGATTCACAAAAAAATTAGTAACACGGAAGTAAAAGAAGACAATTCACACACAAAAAAATATAGCTAAATCCATTTTAGCTCCCCAGCAACGACGCCAAAAATTGATCTCGTCCAAGTGACACCTCTATTTGAGATTATGAAATGGTTGATGCAATAGTAATACCCAACAAGGAGTCAGTGACGATTTTCCACCGGGAGCTATGAATAAGACTTAGGAGTATATATTATAGTGGATGAGCTTGAATTATCTCAAATTGCACTTCCACAAAATTGGGTAGTTTCTAAGTCTAAGTTAAACTAATATGACCAGCTAAGAATTGAAATTAGGAAATTGTTTTTGTTATTTTTCAAATGATATATAAAAGGCCTAGGGCTTTGAGCTTAACCTAGGTAATTTTCTAACAGGTTGTAAACTTTAAAACTTGTTTTATTGGTTGTGTATTATAGCTATCAACACTCGAGTACTCACTCAATACCTCTCAGTCAGAGAATGATTTACCCAATTTGGTTCTCTCAAGTCCAAATGGGTTTGAACAAAATGGTTGATAAAAAGTTCAAGTCAGATTTTACTATCTCTAGATTCAAACCTTAAATTGGAACTATCAATCTCTTGATTTACCCAATTTCTTGTTAGCCAAGTTTTCCTAGACTAAGTCTTTCTTTCTCAAGTAGATACCTAGTTATATAGGCATGAACCGATGTTTGCGATTAATTTTACAATTAAACACAAGAACAACGCTAAATAATAAACATCCAACCATAAACAAGCAATAAATCAAATACTCATTAAGTTTACACTCTGGGGTTGGGTCACAACCCTAGTGAGAATCTAGCTTCTAATGCTTAAAACATAAGAATTAGAAGAAGAAATGATATATAAACTGATATTTATAATTAAAATAATAAAATCTATGTTCAAAAAGCTCAAAATGGCAAAAATTACTAAAGAGGGTAAAGAAAAACATCTACTGTGGCTGCTGATATTCAAACTTCACCTATAAAAGTGAAACTCTCCTATTTATACACAGCTGGAATTTTCAAAAAAATGCCCTTTCAGAGGTTCTGCGATCGCATAATTCCATGTGCGGTCTGCACTTTGCTTCAGCCTGACAGGTTTGGAATATTTCCACCACCCACTTCTGAACTGCAGCCGCATTTCTCTCTTTCTGTGGTCCGCACATTTCTGAGTGCAACTGCGGTCGCACAATAATTATGCGGTCTACACTTCCGTTGAACTTGATATGCATGTTCTCTGAACTTTAGCCCTTGCCAAGATTCTGCGGCCGCACATTTCATGTGCAGACCGCACTTCTCACAGACTTGTCATAAGTTCTTCTGCACAATCTACGACCGCATATGATATTTTGCGGTCCGCACTTTAAACTTCTGTGTTTGTTTTTGTTCTTGAGTTCAGATCACTCCTTCTTGAGTTAGATTTCATCTTGGAGGCTCATTTTTTAATATTCCTGCAATTAAGCATATTTAATCAGTTTTCGGAATACAATTAAATGCTTTTGGACTAAACCGAAAGTTAAAAGGTGCTAACAAATAGTCAAAATCTCCACTTATCTGTTCGCAGCCGCGCAGCCGCTGTTGTGGGTAAGTGACCACAGGTGCGAAAGACATGTGCAGAACCTATATAAGCAAGCTTCTGAGATTTTTGGCCATTTATAACATTTTGAGCTCGAATTTTGGAGGTTTTTGAGAGGGTTCTTGAAGAAATTCTTGAGGTAAGCTCCTTGCATTTATTTTTTCTTCAATAATTATGTTTTTTCACTGACTTTCCACCTAGTTGGTGTGTTTTGAGGTGAAATTTGGGGGTTTGAGGCTAGGGATTACAAGAGTGAATTATTGGAATTTGAATATCCATTTGGTGTTAGATTTTCATAAATTTGATATTGTTATACTCGTGAGTGAATCGACTTTCGTTTTTTTTTGACTTTTCTTGGATTTTGATACGTGGGCCTAGGGGCCGGGTTTGAGTCGATTTCAGATTTTAGCTTATAATTTCATATTTTTCTTGTAGAGTTGAGTCTTTTAGCCCGTATTGATTGTATTGTACTGTTTGTGGCTAGATTTGGTATGTGTGGAGACCGCTTTGAGAGGCAAAGGCATTTTGGAGTTGAGTTTTGCTCGGATTAAGGTATTAGTAATAGTTTTAAATCTGGTTCTGAGGGTATGAAATCCTGAATTTATGCGTTATGTGATTGTTTTGAAGGTGGCCCCATGCTAGATGACGGATGTGTGGGCGTGCACCGTGAGAATTGCAACTTGGTCCATTCCGTGAAATTGAAAAGTTGAATAAACTTGTTGTTAGCTATATGCTCTCCATGTGTTATAGAAATCTGACTGTAAATCATGTTCGAAATCAAGTTTAGGTTACGTGTTGGTATTATTTGGGACCGACATAGGTCGTGATTCCGGTTTAATTACATGCTAATTTCTATTTGTACTTAGTCGTAGTCTTACATGCACATTTTACCTCAGTCTCTGTTATTCCTTATTGATACATTATATCATTTCTGTTTTTGAATGATTTCCATGATTTTTGAGAGTCTGTGAGACTAGAGAGGTTAATGACTGAGTGAGGCTGAGGGCCTAATGGTGAGATATTGATACCATAGCACGTGAGTTGTCCGTGAGGAGCCATATATTTATACTGTAGCATGTGAGTTGTTCGTGCAGATCCTGATATGATACTATAGAATGTGAGTTCTCCGTGCCGATCCTGATCTGATATTTTAGCACTTGAGTTGTCTGCGCGGATTATAGCGCTTGGGCTGTAAGTCCCTCCGGAGTTTGTACACCCCCAATGAGCGCAGGTACCTATTGAGTGTGAGTGTTCAGGGATGAGAGGCGAGTGATGAGCTATTGAGAAAGACTGAGTGATTGTCGCCCCAAGATGCTATATTTGCTTTCATTGTTGTTGCACATAGCTACTCATGAGCTCAGTGACACCCCGATCTGGGAATTGTTTCCGCATTTGTGTTTTGGGTTTGACCCCCTTTTTATGGAAACTCTCGTTATTTAAAATTTCTCAATTCATTTCCCTTAAAGGTTGGAAGCATTTTTGAAATGTTGGCTTGCTTAGTACCACGATAAGCGCCACCTCGACAAGTTAGGATTTGGGTCGTTTTATGAATCCACGATATTACTTGACCCGTACTTGAAGGCGTAATATTTAACCAAAAAAATAAAATTTCGGTTAAAACTAGAAATTAAGAGAAAATATCGGGTTACTGATAATTAGGAGACGAAAATAATAAGAAATTTTTGAGGATAATAAAGCAGTAAATAAGTTTTTATTTCAATGTAATCTCAATGATATTTCGTGTCCTTACAAATGCTGAGATCTCCTCCTTTTATAGTTGCCTTTCTAAGAAAAGGTATAATGCCTTAGCCCTAAAGAGGCAATTATGAGCATTAAATGACATTAAATGAAACGTTACACAATCATTCCTATTCAATACTGATTCGCTAACGTATTTGACATTTAATACTGAATTTAGACTCTTTTACGCCATCAGATTGACATCTTCAATTCCTTCTGACCTCCTGATTTTAATTAAGTTAAATAGATACGAGACTCACATCATTTGAATAGCATCACGTGCCTATTTAACTTTCTTCTCCTCGTATCTGATATCGCCCGTGCCTCTTAATTGATCATCATGTTTTGACCAGTTCACGTGTCACGCCACGTCACCTTTAATATAAATTCAGTTTTTTTACACGTAACTCGATGATTTTCACAATACACTCATTATTTGACTCCTAATCAAGAAAGTTATAAATGAACCAACGCTATTTTCTTTATCGAGAATGAACAAAATAGTTTGGTCGTTGGAAAAACTTGGATAAATTGTTTTCTCTCCATTCCAATGAATTTTGAGTTTTAATTATATCGGGTCCATTTCATTACAACATCTCTTCATGTGGAGAGAACAAAACTCCTCCAAATGTGAAACTGAGTAGTAAGTCTCTCTCTTGATTTCTCCTAACTTTCGAGATCCTTTTCTCTCCATTTTCCCATTATAAAAGCCTGGGGTACCTCTTCACGCTGATCTTTTAGGGCATAATGCAAATTCTCAAATTGGGTCGCTTTTTGTGTTCTCTCACTGCCAATAGAAAGAGCCAATTTCGATGTGTCATAAGTAGTTAAAAGCTAATACCCATTCTTATTTGAGTTTTACCAAACAAAATGAATGGGAATCTTAGGGAACCATATGGTGATATCGCCAAAATTTGTGATGATGTACCAGTCTGTTTGAGTATTATGATTGGAAAAGATATTCATAAATTAATCATGAAAGTCGACATTAAAAAGGGAAAACAAGTCATATTATAACTATTTTGCATTAAAAATAAACAGGCTGACAAAAAATTATGAAAAATTAAATAAAGGAAGTAAATGTAATATTGCAAATCATGAGGAAAGTAAGTGTAAGGAGAAACGTGAAGGAATGTCTCACAAAATAACCGTATTCTATTTTTTGATAGAAAAAAGTGATTTTGGGTTTTTATGTCTGCCAATAAACAAGTACAAAAAGTGATTTTGAAAGTCTTTATGATTTGCTAATGCCACATTCTAATTCAGATTTTAAGGAGTTTCCAATTATATGTCTTTATTCAAGGTTCTTTTTCTTCTTAACCAAACTTGAACACACAGCCTATCGTTGTATCAACAATTCAGTAGAACGCTAATTAGTTGTCAAGCATGAAAATAAGATCACACAGCCCTAGTCTGAGAACGAGAAGGATCGAGCAGGTTGTATTTTGTTTAACCTAAAAATTGATTTTTGAATAAATAATTGAATTTATATTTTTAAGGTTTCTAGCAAATCAGCTCAATCCGAAGGCGTATAATAAAATAAATAACAACAAATATGAATGACATAAAATAGCAATCAAGATAAATGGGATGTTATTGATCTTAGGCCCCTTGGGGCTGCAGAGATGGAACGAAGTACTATCTTGATAGAAGAAAGATGATGTTGCTGATGAATAGAATAAACTCAATATTACAACTAGTGAATGTTACTTGTTTCCATATGATCTTTTCAAATGATATTGATAGGGTAATTATAGTCGAGGTGGAGCGTAGCTATTTTGAACTCCAATCATGCACATTGGCGATATAGTTGTTGGGCGAACGAAATCTCAACTAGTGGAAACTGCTCCAGCATAATGGATGGTGGCCACCATCTTAGTCCCGTATAGTTGAATGTGTCTTCGAGAACATTTGGCCTGCTTCGGACACTTGCTCCTTCGACTGCTCCTACTTCGTTATAAAGGGATGGTCTCGGTCACAGCTCCTCTGCTTCAAGATCTTGGCTCCAAAACCTTGCCTACAAAGTGTCATTGTTATGCTATGCCATGTGGAGAGGATGAATTTTACAAATACAATCCCCATGTAACGAACCGATTGGTCGTTTTGAAAGTTAGAGCCTCGATCCCCTATTAACTCCTTTCCTTGTATCTATTTATGCTATTGTGACTTTCCGGGAGGTTTCGTTTTGGTTTCGGGGTGTTTTGGGACACTTAGTCCCCAAACGAAGGTTTAAGTCTTAGAATTGAGACCGTTGTCGAAACTGTGTGAAGACGAATCCGGAATGGAGTTATGTTAGTTTCGTTAGACCCGTTAGGTGATTTTGCACTCAGGGATGTGTCAGGATTGTGTTTTGGAGGTCCATAGCTCATTTAGGCTTGAAATGACGAAAGTCAAATTATTAGAGTTTTGGACCAGTAGTGGAATTTTTGATATCAGTGCCGGAATCCAATTTCGGAAGTTGGAATATATCGGTACGATTGAATGTCTTTTGTGCAAAATTTGAGGTCAATCAGACGTGGTTTTATTGGTTTCGACATCGGTTGTCAAATTTGGAAGTTTGAAGTTCATTAAGTTTGGATTGGAGGGTGATTTGTATTTTTAGAGTTGTTTGATGTGATTTGAGGGCTCGACAATGTTTATATGATTTTTAGGATTGGTTGGCATGTTTGGTTGAGGTCCTGGGGGCCTCAGGTGTGTTTCGGATGCTCAACAAGTTAAAGTTTGGACTTAGGCCATTGCTAAAGTTTTAGGCATCTGGTGTTTTCGCACCTGCGGTAAGGAGACCGCAAATGCGGGCTCACAAAGGCAGAGAAGCAAATGCAGAAGCGGATTTGGACAGCCCAGGCTAGGGTCACATGTGAGAGGAGAGTTCTGCATCTGTGATGCCCGTAGATGCGCTAGGGTGTTTGCAGATGCGGTCAAGGACCGCAAAAACGCGAGACTTTCCGTAGGTGCGGCAATCTTATCACAAATGCGGCCCTTTGAGGACGTAAGTGATTTTTGCACCTGCGATGGATTTTCTACAGGTGAGGGACCACAGATGCTGTAGAAGGCTCGCAGAAGCGAGTTCGTTGGGCAGAAAAGATAGAGTTTCCAGGGTTTGAATTCATTCTCCATTTTTGGACTTGGGAGCTCGGAAATTGGCGATTCTTTGAGGGATTTTAAGAGAGAGCTTTAGGGTAACGCTTTCCTAACCTCGTGCGGGGGAACTCCCCTTAGGATTTGGTACTTTTTGATTCGTGGGCGCCGTGTACGTGAGGTGATAAGTACGTACACAGGCTATTTGTTGTAGAACTCCATTTTTCACTAAGTCATAACATGTTTCTCCTTGTTTGAACTACACTAGCATATGTAACTATCCGGTTTAGAATAGAAGAGCATGCCTATGTGTTTTAACTGCCTATTTGAACTCTGTGCAGCATGTTTAGTAGAATTTCCTGCCTTCCTTGACATGTACTTAGTCTAAAACTATAGGTTCTCTTGTTGTAATTGGTATTCCTGTTGGTTGAGCTGCATATTTACTTTGAGACTATGGAACGTTAATCTGGGAGATTCCCCTGTACTGCATATTTACTTTGGGGACTATGGAACGGTATTCCGGGAGATCCCCGTGTTCTGCATATTTACTGTGGGACTATGGAATGGTATTTTGGGAGATCCCCCTGCAAATTTAAGTTTGGGACTACGAGATAGTATCTCGGGAGATCCCTTGTTGTTATGACTGTGTTATGAGCTGTTTTCTTTCATTTATTCTATCTCTGTTAGATTTTTGTATCTATTTCTACTGCCATATTTCATTCTGTCTTATTTTATTATATTTATACTAGTAGGGACCTGACCTGACCTCGTTACTACTCGACCGAGGTTAGGCTTGGGACTTACTAGGTACCATTATGGTCTACTCATACCCTTTCCTGCAGATATTATTTGTGTGCATGTCAAGGTTCATCTTACTAGCCTCGTCACTAGTTGCAATTATTTCTGCTTATGGGAGACTTCAAGGTACATCTGGCAACTCCTGCAGGTCCTCGGAGTCCTCCTCTATCCCTCTATGTTCATTTTTCATTCTTTCTGTAGAGATGATGCTTAGAATGGTTGACTTCTTAGTAGATTATTACGGTAATCTGGGTTTTGGGAATTGTTTGGTGCAATTTCATAGCTGGTAATTGTCTATGCTGAGTGGCATTCATATGCTTATTAGATATTTGTTACTTTTAGTAGTTAAAGTTCATGCTTCTATTTCATGCTTCTTCTTCTTCAGGAACTTTCGCTTGTTTTCCTTTGACTGCAGACCTGGTTCTTTTTGCCATGGAGGGTTCAGCCGATACAGATTCTGAAGACTTCTTGGTAGAAGTCTTGGATTTCTTTGGCGTAGGAGTGGGAACCTTCTCAGTTGTACCTCTTTCCTGATGGACCAGATCCATCTCCTTCTCCTCTTCTTCTGCAGCCACAGAACTTTCCACAACTTTAGTGTTTCCCTTTTCCTTCTTCTTTTTCTTGCTTGCCTCTAGGGCTTTCTGCAACTCAGCCTCACTTTGCCTTACCCTGCTTCTAATAGCTTTCACCTTTGGTACTGAAGGGATAATAGATTTAGGAGATGACACCTTGCTCTTCTTTGTTGGCTTAGAGGCAGTTGGAGCCTTTTGAGAAGAAGTTTTGCACTTCTTGGGATCATAGCTTGCTCCAACCTTCTTCAGAATGTCAGCCAAGGTTTTTTTCACAAATGAACTAGGTTCATCTTGTTGTTCACTCAGGTGCACAAGACCTTCAGGAGCCTCCCCGGATTCACTTCCCCCGGCTTATTGCCACTCTCCTCTATTCCTCCACGAATGTCAAGAATTTTATCTTTCTTTTTCTTTCCCTTTCTACTCGACTCTCCCTCATTTATATATTTCACAGAACCCACCAACACAAACCTATTGCCCACTTTCTCAACTACATCAGGAAAAACATAGTATGTATTTACCTCCCTAGGGTTTTCTTGATTCTTGTCCGAGTCAGAAGACCCACGTTCTTCTCCATCGCTTGCAGAAATAAAAGCCCCACACTCAGAACTCGAGTCAGATGATTCCCTTTCAGAGCTCTCCTTTTTCTGGCTGGCTCTTAATTTTTCGTTTAGAGCCATTCTCAGAACATCAGTAGCTACAGTCTTTCTTGCTAACATCTTTCGCCGGCGAAATCTGGGTTTAGGGTTGTCTCTAGGGGGTGCAGATGAGGATGTGTTGGGAGATACAGGTGGGGGAGTTCCAGGATTTTCTTGAGGATTAGTCATGGTGAAGGATTTCTGAAAAGTTTTGGGGATTTTGGAGATTTTTGGAGAGAAAGCGTATGATCAGGGGTTTAACACTTAATGACGGTTATGGAGTGAAATAGGAATATGTGGAGTGTATTTAAAGTAAAGTATGATTAGGAGCACTAATGGAAGGCTTTTTAGCCGTGGTCATTCAGGAGTCTAATCCTATTAGGACTCCGGTCTTTAAGAGATAGATGGATGACACTAGTTTTTAGGAAAAAGTCACGGTTTCTTTATAATACTAGGAGAATGAAACTGGTTCAATGCTCAACGGTTACATTTTTAGAAGTTTTGGTTAGTATAGGACTTTTTCTCATAATTGGAATATTTAATTTTCTAATTGTGCAAAGTATAGAAACATACTTGGCCTTTTCTCATGAGCATATACTGATGAACCAGGTTCTTCAAGTAGAACGTCTCTTGATTATGCCTCATATATCAGAATAGTAAAAAAACTTTGTAAGAGATCAATGTATTAATGTAAACACACGTCACAGGAGTATACTGATTAGAGTATGAGAATGAGTAAAAATTAGTCTAGATATTTACACAAAGTCAGACCTTCTAACAAAAAAAAATTCTTCAATTTTTTTTCATCGCATTCTGAACTGGTTCCTTTTTAGGTTATCTTAATCACCCCTAATTCCAACCTGTTCCTTTCAAAGTTTTCCCTATTCAATGCTTTGGTGAAGATGTTAGCTGTTTGTTTATCAGTAGCACAAAATTCTGTTGAGATTAATCCTTTCTCATAATTATCTCTCAAGAAGTGGTGTCTAACATCTATGTGCTTGGTCCTTTTATGATGAACATGGTTCTTTGTCATACTTATAGCACTAGTGTTATCACAAAATATTGGTATGCATCCCACTTCAATTCCAAAATCTACCAATTGTTGTTTAATCCATAGTAATTGAGCACAACAAGAAGCTGTAGCCACATACTAAGCTTCAACAATAGATAGGGCTACTGAATTTTGCTTCTTGGTAGCCCATGATACAAGACATGAACCAAGGAAGTATGCCATACCTGAGGTGCTTTTTCTATCCAATAGGAAACCTGCATAGTCAGCATCAACATATCCTACTAGATTGAAATTACTACCTTTAGGGTACCAAAGACACAATTCAATAGTGCCATTTAGATATCTCAATATCCTCTTGACATCAGTCAAGTGAGACTCTTTTGGATTTTCCTGAAATCGAGCACAAAGCCCTACACTGAAAACAATGTCAGGTCTACTGGCAGTAAGATACAAGAGCGAACCAATCATACCCCTATACAACTTCTGATCAACTGATGAACCAGGTTCATCAATATCTAATTTAGTGGCAGTTTCAATAGGTGTATCTATTTCTTTAGAATCCTCAATTTTAAACTTCTTGATTTGTTCTTTTGTATACTTCTGCTGGTGAATCATGGTTCCATTTTGGCTTGGTTTGATCTGCAATCCTAAGAAGAAGTTAAGCTCACCCATCATGCTCATTTCAAATTCACTTCCCATTAGTTTTGCAAACTCGTTGCTTAGCTTGTCAGTGGTGGCCCCAAAGATTATGTCATCAACATAAATTTGTACAACAAGAAGGTCCATACCTTTTTCCCTTAAGAATAAGGTACTATCTATTTTACCTCTCTTATACCCATGCTCCAGTAGGAATTTTGACAGTCTTTCTTACCATGCTCTTGGTGCCTGTTTGAGTCCGTAGAGAGCCTTGTCCAGCTTGTACACATGTTTAGGAGATTCTTTGCTTTCAAACCCTAGAGGTTGTTTCACAAACACTTCTTCCTTCAAGTAGCCATTCAGGAAGGCACTTTTGACATCCATTTGATGAAGAGTGAATTCCATATGTGTTGCAAAGGCTATGAGAAGTCTGATTGCGTCTAGTCTTGCAACTGGAGAAAATGTCTCACCATAGTCTATTCCTTCCTCTTAGCTGTAACCTTGGACCACCAACATTGCCTTGTTCCTTATGATAGTTCCATTTTTATCAAGTTTGTTCCTAAAGACCCATTTAGTGCCAATAACTGATCTATCCTTGGGTCTTGGAACTAGGTGCCAAACTTGACTTCTTTCAAACTGGTTTAGCTCATCCTGCATTGCATTAACCCAATCTGCATCATGCAAAGCCTCAACAATATTTTTAGGTTCAATGATAGATAAGAAAGCATAAAAAACACATAGATTCTTTAATTGTCATCAGGTTTTGACTCCAGATGTTGGATAAGTGATAATGTTCTCAATGGGATGAGAACTTTGATACTTGTGAGGTTTTGCAACCAACTGTCTTTTGCTAGATATTTTAGCACTTTGATGAGGAACATGTTCATTCAAGAAGTTTATTTCAATTTCTCTTTGATTTCTTCCCCCTGTCAGGTCCCCCTGTAAGGAAGAACCTGTTCCATCATATGTTCCTTCTGTAAGTGCCACTTTGACTTGAGCTGATGCTTCAGCCAAATCTTTGACCAGTTCAATGGATTCATCTTCATGTTCCTGTCTCTCAGAAAGAATGTTAGTTTCATCAAATACTAAATGCACACTTTATTCTACACACAGAGTTCTTTTATTAAAACTTTATAAGCTTTGCTATGTGAAGAATATCCTAAGAAGACTCCCTCATCACTTCTGGGATCAAACTTTCCTAGGGAGTCTTTTCTATTATTGTGCACATAGCACTTGCAACCAAATGCCCTAAGATGAGATATATTTGGTTTTCACCCTTTAAGTAACTCATAGGGAGTCTTCTCTACTAAAGGTCTGGTCATGCATTTATTTATGATGTAACATGCAGTGTTTACAGCCTCTGCCGAGAAGCTGTGAGGTAGTTTGCTAGATAGTAACATTTTTCTAGCCATATCCTCAAGAGTTCTATTTTTCCTTTCAACTACTCCATTTTGTTGTGGAGTCCTAGGGGCAGAGAAGTTGTGATCTATGCCATTTTCATCACAGAACTCAGCAAACTTTGAGTTTACAGACTCAGTTCCATGATCAGACCTAATGGATGCAAGATGATTTCCTAATTGTTTCTGAGTCGTCCTAACAAATGCAGAAAACATGTCAAAGGCTTCATTTTTGGAAGTTAGAAATAAAACCCAGGTGAATCTAGAATAGTCATCAACTAGCACAATTACATACTTCTTTGCACCTCTGCTCATGGTTCTTATTGGACCACATAGATCCATATGAACCAGTTCCAACGTCTTGGACATACTTACCATTTTCTTGGATTTGAAGGATGACCTTACCTGCTTCCCCCTTGCACATGCCTCACAAACTTTGTCTTCCTTTAACTTGATATTAGGTAGACCTACAACCAAGTCCTTTGACACTAATTTGTTTAGCTGGTTTAGACTGGCATGCCCAAGTCTTTTGTGCCATAGTAGGGGATCATTAACTAACACACTTAAGCAAGTTATTTCATTTTCTGAAAGAGTTGATAAATCTACAATGTAAATATTGTTAACTCTTTTTCCCTGCAAAACAATCTTGTCAGTGATAAGGTTAATCACAAAGCATTTGGTGGAGGTAAAAGCCACAAGGTTACCTCTATCACACAATTGTAACACACTTATTAAGCTATATTTCAAGCCATCTATCAGGTAGACATTCTCTATGGAATGAGAATCAGTCTTGCCTACCTTTCCAACCGCAATAATCTCACCTGTCTTTCTATTACCAAAGGAGACATTACCTCCTTTTAAGTCATCAAGTGAAAGGAACTAGTCCTTGTCCCCAGTCATATGTTTTGAGCAACCATTATCCATATATCATATTTGGCTCCTCCCTTTCACTTGGACCTGCAAAAGGAAATCAAGGGTTAGTCTTAGGAACCCAAACTAGTTTGGGTACCTTTCTATAAGCAAAAGGATGAATTAATTCATTCTTGCCCAACCAGGCAACTTATTCTATTCTTTAACAAAAACTTTGTTCTTTTGAATGGCCATTTCTTTTGCATTACATTCACATTTGTAATGACCAGTCTTACCACAGTGTGCAGATTTTATTTTAAGGAAGAGTGAGGTACTTGATTTTTGGATCCCATTTATGAGCTTGAGTCCCATAGCCAAGTCCTCTTTTGTTACTGCTCTGAAGCTCTTGCAACCAGGATAGAGCATCAGAGGCTTTGTTCCACTTGCAAGTTCTGTCTAGTTCATGTTTTACCTTTCCTAGATATTTTTTAAGACTTTGATGAATTCAACTTTCTTGTATAATTCATCTTTCATTTTCCCAACTTTTCTTCTAGAGTGAGATATGTGTGATCAACTATCTTCTTTCCTATTCCTAATTTCAGTTTCAGATTTTCAGACCTAAGTTCTAGGACGCTGTTGTCAAGTTCGAGAACCTGGTTCTTCAACTCAGTATTTTTGTTATCAGTCTCATTAGCCCTAGACTCTAGACTTTTACATTTTTCTTTTAGAATCACATATTCCCTAGACAAAACTTCCTTCTCATTATTAATTATCTCAGACTCATCAATGAAGTCTATCTATAGCTCAGCCAGCCTTTCTTTAGACATTAATTTAATCTTGTCTTTGAGATGAAGAATACTTACCTCTTGTTCAACATCTGATTCTCTGATGGGCGTTAGTGCTTGCTCCTCATCAGTTTCATCTTCTGAGTCTTTATCTGAATTTTCTCCCCAAGCAGCAACCATAGACTTGGTTGAACCTTCGTTTCTCTTTGGTTGAACCTGTTCCTTCTTCATGTTCCTTCATTCAGCTCTTTCTTTCTTCCACTCAATTTCTCATTGAGGGCAGTTTTTGATCATGTGGTCAGTCTTAACACACTTGTAGCATCCCTCATTGGTCTGTTTCTCTGGAGCTCTTGATTTATTGAAGTTTGTACCTCTTGAAGAACCCTTTCCTCTCATCAGGTACTTTTTGGAATCCCTAGTGATCATAGCCACTTCATCATCTTCCAAATCTGCACCATCAGCAGTTCTGAGAGCTAAATTTCTCTCCTTTTTGGGGGTATCCATCTTCATTGTTTGTCTCCTCATTTCTTAGGTAGTTAGATTTCCAATTAGTTCATCCAGTATGAGGGTAGCAATGTTCTTGGATTCCTAAATGGCAATTATTTTACTTTTCCATCTGACTAGCAGAACTCTTGTCAGAATATTCTCAACTTTGTCTTCTTCAAGGATAATCCTTCCAAGAGATTCAAGTTCATTTGTCAAAGTGGTGAATCTAGTGTACATCTCCTGGATAGTTTCTCCTTCCTTCATAGTAAAATTCTCATATTGAGAATACAAAAGTGTTCCTCTTGATCTTTTCACTTGAGGTGTTCCTTCATGAGCCACATGTAGAGTGTCCCATATCTCCTTAGCAGTTGTACATATTTGGATCCTACTGTACTCGTCTGGTCCTAGTCCACATACAAGGCACTTCTTGGCTTTAGCATTTTTATCCCATTTCCTCAGGTCCTCAGCAGTACAATCAACCCTTGTTTTTGGCACATCAAATCCTTCAGTATTCTTCTTAGTAGTTGCTAGGGGACCATCAGTTACTATGTCCCAAAGTTCATAATCTTCCCCTATAATGTGANAAAGGGGGGGGGGGGGGGGGTGATTTGTGTGGTACCTAATTTTTGCACTAGAAAAACCTGGTTCTTCTACATTTACTTACTATAACTGTTTGCGGAATTAAGAGTGTATAAAATAAAGAACACATAGATTTTTACATGGAAAACACCTAGATCAAAAGGTCAAAAAACCCGCGACATACTACTCAGTAAGATTTTCCCAAACTTCCACTAAAATCACTGAGCCAAAACAGCATTTACAAAACTCTTGTAAACCTAAGGATTAAACTCTAATCCCAGTGTAGCACACAACCTCAACTGTTGCGACACCTTCAAGTTAACTCTAACTTGAATACTCAAAGTACCTAATACAATTGCTTCTATGAAAGCTGAAAGATACAATATGAAAACACCTACTACAATTGAACTAGATATAAAGAAAGACACAAAGGAATTGGTTCTTCACTCTGGTTCATGTAGCTTCAGATTTGCACACATGAATCACACACAAATTGCTTGCAAAATCGCCTAGCTCTTTTGCTCTCAATTTAGTTTAACTTCTACGTATGTGCAGTCACCTATAAAAGAGTACAATAATTATTATTTATAGAGTTAGTAATCAGAGTTTGATTAAAACTCAAATTGCCGATCCTTCATCCAATTCGAGTCCTAGTACAATTCAAACTCCAATCCTTATCCTTTATCCGGATGTAGTTCTCTTCATATAGAGAGACTTCAACTCCTTATCCTATGCAACCTTTTTGATCAACTCAGAAGCTATTGTTGCTGATCCTTGAGACTTTTCTTCTTTACATGTATGTCACATGTGCAAGCATTTCTACACTGTGTCTCACATGATGGACCTGGTTCATGACTAAGTTCATTTTGTCAATCTTCAAAACTTCATTTGAACTTGGGCCAACATGGTTGGATTCCGTGGCATTCTTGAGTCATGTTTTATCGATTAAAGGGATCAAGGAGGATCCTCAGAAAGTTAAAGCAGTGCAGAGTTGGCCTAGACCATCCTGAGCTACAGAGATTTAGATCTTCTTAGGTTCGGTGGGATATTACCGTCGACTTGTTGAAGGGTATTCGTCTATTGCAGTGCCTATGACCAGGCTGACCTAGAACGATGCTCCATTTAGATAGACAAAGGAGTGTGATGAGAGCTTTCAGAAGCTTAAGACAGCTTTTACTACAACCTCGGTATTGGTATTGCCTTCAGGTTTGGGGTCTTATATAGTTTATTGTGATGTGTCATGAGTTGGCCTCGACACGATGGTGATGCAGGACCGTAGGGTGATTGCCTATGCATCCATACAACTGAAGGTGCATGAGAAGAACTGTCATGTCTAGGACATTGAGTTAGCTGCTATTGTCCATGCCTTGAAGATTTGGAGGCACTATTTGTACGATGTCCCTTGTAAGATCTACACTGATCACTGAAGTTTGCAACATCTGTTCAACTAGAAGGATCTTTGGGACATTTTTACTAATAGGAGAAAACAACGAACTTTGGGACATTATTACTGATGGTCCCCTGGCTACTAAAAGAAGAATACTGAAGTAGTGGACGTGCCAAAGACGGGAGCTGATTGCACTGCCGAAGATTTGAAGAAATGAAAAAAGAATGCCAGGGCCGAGAAATGGCTTGTGTGTGGACTAGGTCCAGATAAGTACAACATAATTCAAAGTTGTACTACTGCTAAGGAGATCTACGATACTCTACAAGTGGCCCATGAAGAAACTCCTCAAGTAAAGAGATCAAGAGGAACACTGCTGTATTCTCAATATGAAAATTTCACCATGAAGGAAGGTGAAACCATCCAAGAAATTTACACAAGTTTTACAACACTGACAAATGAACTTAAGTTTCTTGGAAGAATTATTCCCGAAGAAGACAAGGTTTAGAAAATCTTGACAAGGGTCTTGCCAGTAACTTGGGAAAGCAAAATCATTGCTATTAAAGAATCAAAGAAAATTTCCACTCTCAAGTTGGATGAGTTGATTGGAAATCTCCACTCTTAAGTTGGATGAGTTGATTGGAAATCACAATGCGTATGATTGAGAAGACAAACCATGAAGATAGATGCTTCCAAGAAGAAAAAAAGCCAAGCTCTTAGAATAGTTGAAGGTGCAGACTCATTGGATGATGAAATGTCTATGATCATAAGGGATTTAAAGAAGTACCTAATGAGATGAAAGGTTTCTTTAAGAGGTGCAACCTTCAAAAAACAAAGGGCCCCTTAAAAATAGAACAACGACGACTGCTACAAATATGGTAAGACTGACCATATGATCAAGAATTGTCCTTAGTGGGAAATTGAATGGAAGAAAGAAAAGGTTGAACAAAGAAACAGGAAGAGAGAATAGGTTCAACCCAAGAAGAGCAAAGGATCAACAAAGGCTATGGTTGCTGATTGGGGAGAAAGTTCAGATGAGGATTCAGAAGATGAAGCTGGAGATCAAGAAGCACTTACGGCCATTGGAGAATCAGACGATGAACAAGAGGTAAGTATGATTCATCTAAAAGACAAAATTAATTTATTGTCTACAGAAAAGCTATCTGAATTACTGCTAGACTTGATTGATGAGTCTGAGGTTCTAGGGAATGTGTAATCCTAAAATCCAAGTGCAAAAATCTAGAACTCAGGGCTAGTGAAAGTGATAGTAAAAAAAAGACAAAGTTGAAGAACCATGTTCTTGAACATGGCACCACTATCTTAGAACTTAGATCTGAAAATTTAAAACTTAAATTAGGAACAGGTAAAGAGAAAGCTGATCACACACATCTCACCATAGATATAAATCTAGGAAAAATGAAGGATGATTTGTACAAGAGAGATGAACAGATAAGTCCTAAACGAAGATCTAGGCAAGGTGAAACATGAACTAGATAGAACTTGCAAATGGAATAAATCATCTGATGCACTATCATCGCTACAAGAGAACCACAGTAGTAATAAGAGAGAACTCGACTGTAGGACCGCAGAATCTAAGAGGGATCCCAAAAGCAAGTACATCACACTTCCTAAGAACAAAATTTGCACATACCGTGGCAAGACTAGTCATTAAAATGTGAATGTAATGCAAAAGAAAAGGCCAATAAAAAAAACAAAATCTTTCTTCAAGAAAAAAATAGGCTGCCTGGATAGGCTAAAAGCTATTTAATTCACCCTTTTTCCTATAAAAAGGGACCCAAACTAGTTCGGGTCTCTAAGACTAACCCCTGATTTCATTTTGCATGTCCAAGTGAAGGGAAGTAGCCAAATATGGTACATTGATAGTGGCTGCTCAAAGCATATAGCTAGAAGCAAGAACCAGTTCCTTTCACTTGAGGACGTAAAAAGAGGTAATGTCTCCCTTGGAAATGGGAAGAAAGGTGAGATCATTAGGATTGGAAAGATAGGTAAGACAGACTCACACTCCATTGAGAATGTCTAATTGATAGATGGCTTGAAATATAGCCTAATCAGTGTATCACAATTGTGTTATAGAGTTAACCTGGTAGAATTCACCTCAACCAAGTGTTTTGTGATTAATCTTACCACTAACAAGATTGTTTTGCAGGGAAAAAGAGTTAACAATATTTACATTGTAGATTTGTCCACTCTCTTAGAAAACGAACTCACTTGTCTAAGTGTGTTGGACAATGATCCCCTTCTATGGTACAAATGACTTGGTCATACGAGTCTAAATCAACTCAACAAACTAGTATCCAAGGACCTGGTGATAGGGTAACCTAACATCTAGTTCAAGGAAGACAAAGTTTGTCAGGCTTGTGCAAGGGGAAAGCAGATAAGATCCTCTTTTAAAAGCAAGAAAGTGGTAAGCACAACCAAGTCGATGGAACTTGTTCATATGGATCTCTTTGGTTCAATGAGAACATTGAGCAAAGATGGTAAGAAATCTGTGGTGGTACTTGTTGATGATTACTCTAGGTTTACGTGCATCTTGTTTTTGACATCTAAGGATGAAACATTTGACATGTTTACTGCATTTGTTAGAAAAACTGAGAAACAACTAGGTAATCAACTTGCATCAATTAGGTCTGATCGTGGAACTGAATTTGAAAATGCTAAGTTTACTAGATTTTGTGATGAGCATGGTATATATCATAATTTCTCTACCCCTAGGACTCCTCAACAAAATGGAGTAGTTGAAAGAAAGAATTGGATTCTAGAAGATATGGCTAGGACTATGCTTTTTTCTACTAAACTACCGCATCGCTTCTGGGCAGAGGCTGTAAATACTGCATGTTACATAATTAATAGGTGCATGACTAGACCTCTTATAGAGAAGACTCCCCATGAGTTACTTAAATGGAGAAAAAAAAAGATATCTCATCTTAGGGCATTTGGATGCAAGTACTTTGTGCATAATAATGGAATGGACTCCCTAGATAAGTTTGATCCCAGAAGTGATGAGGAAGTATTCTTGGGATATTCTTCACATAGCAAAGATTATAATGTATACAACAAAAGAACTTTTGTGTAGAAGAAAGTGTACATGTAGTTTTTGATGAAACTAAGATTCTTTCTGATAGACAGGAATATGAAGATGAAGCTATTGGGCTGGTAAAAGAATTGAGTGAAGTCAGAGCTCAAGCTGAAGCTGCTCCAAAAGAACGAACATGTGATGGAACGGGTTTATCCATCCAGGGCAACCTGACAGGGGGAACTGAACAAATAATAAGTGAATCTAACTCCCAAATGGAACCTTTCCATGAGCCTGCTCCTCAACTACAGAACATGGGATAAACTCCAAATAGAAATCAGTTGGTTGTGAAACCTTAGAAGTATCAAAGTTCTCATCCCATTGAGAACATCCTTACTGACCCAACTTCTGGAGTTAAAACAAGATCTCAATTAAAGAATCTTTGTGCTTTTGATGCATTCTTATCTCTTATTGAACCTAAAAATGTTGTTGAAGCTTTGCAGGATGCAGACTGGGTGAATGCAATGCAAGATAAACTCAATCAGTTTGATGTATCTGGTCACGAAACCCATGGACAAATAAGTCATTAGCACTAAATGGGTCTTCAGAAACAAACTTGATGAAGATGGAATGGTTACAAAGAACCAGGCAAGATTGTTGGTCTAAGGTTATAGCCAAGAAGAAGGCGTAGATTATGATGAGACCTTTGTTCCAGTTGTAAGACTGGAGGCAATAAGAATCCTCATAGCCTTTGTAGCACACATGGAATTTACCCTTCACCAAATGGATATGAAGAGTGCCTTCCTAAATGGATACTTAAAGGAAGAAGTATTTGTCAAATAACCTCCAGGGTTTGAAAGTAAGGAGTGTCCCAATCATGTATATAAACTGGACAAGGCCATATATGGACTAAAGCAGGCTCCTAGAGCATGGTATGAACGTCTATCCAAATTTTTGCTTGACCATGGTACAAAAAGAGGTAAGATTAACAATACTCTATTCTTGAGGGAAAAATGTAAGGATCTACTAGTAGTTCAAATTTATGTTGATGACATAATTTTTGGGGCAACCACTGAAAAACTTAGTAAGGAATTCGCTAAATTAATGTGGAGTGAGTTTGAAATGAGTATGATGGGTGATCTTAACTTCTTCTTAGACTTACAGATAAAACAAAACCGAAATGGAACCATGATCCATCAACAAAATATGCAAAAGAGTTGATTAATAAGTATAAAATGGATGAATCAAAAGAAATAGACACACTCATTGCGACAACTACAAAATTAGACATAGATGAACCCGGTTCATCTGTTGATCAGAGGTTATATAGGGGCATAATTGGTTCACTTTTGTATCTTACTGCTAGCAGACCTGACATAGTTTTTAGTATAGGGCTTTGTGCTCATTTTCAGGGAAATCCTAAAGAATCCCACTTGATTGCTGTCAAGAGGATACTGAGATATAATAAAGGCACTACTGATCTTTGCCCTTTGGTACCCTAAAGGTAGTAACTTTAATCTAGTAGGATATGTTAATGCTAACTATGTATGCTTCCTTGTGAATAGAAAAAACACCTCTGGTATGACTCATTTTCTTGATTCATGTCTGGTATCACGGGCCACCAAAAAGCAGAATTCAGTGGCCTTATCCATTGATGAGGCTGAATATGTTGTTGCTACCTCTTGTTATGCTTAACTGCTATAGATCAAGCAATAGCTGATGGATTTTGGTATTGAAGTTGGTTGTATCCCTATCTTTTGTGATAAACTAGTGCTATAAGTATGATCAAGAACCTAGTTCATCATAAGCGGACTAAGCACATAGATGTTAGATATCACTTCTTAAGGGACAACTATGTGAAAGTATTGATTACTATAGAATTCTGTGCTACTAATAAAAAAATTGCTGACATATTTACTAAAACGCTGAGTAGAGAAATATTTGAAAGGAACATGTTAGAATTAGGGATGATTAAGGTCACCTAATGGGACTAGCTCAGAACGCTTAATGAAAAAAAAACATTGAAAATGGAAAAAATAAAATCTTTTTGGCTAGGAAATCTGGAACTTGTGCAAATATCTAGATCAATTTTTACTAGTTTCATACTGTAAATAGTATACTCCTGTGACATGTGTTGATATGACTCACCGATCTCTAACAAAATGTTCTCTATTTTGGTAAATTGAGGCATGATCAAGAGAATTCTAAATGAAGAACCTGGTTCATCAGTATTGGTTCATCTGAATAAGGAGATATGTTTTCTATACTCAGCACAATTAGGAATATAAATATTTAAATCATGAGCAGAGTCCTACCTATATTTAAAAAATAACAAAAAATCCTATCCGTTTATTTTTGAACCAGTTCCGTCTCTATTAGAATTCTCACCATATAAAATGTCTAAAATCTAGGGAAGCTTAACCATTCATTCAACCTAAAATTTTAGGTTGATTAGACCTCGAATTGATTGCTAAAAGCCACCATTAGTCATTAAATATTCTCTAAATATCCATCATCACCCTCTGCGACCCTTATTATTCCAAACCATCAAAAATCTCTTTCAATATAAATTGTTCTCTCTTCCAATATCCCAAATCTCAAACTCTCTCAAGCCATCAATTACAATGTCAAACCCTCAAGATAATCTAGGCGCTCCTCCACCACTATCCCCTTCTAGTTCCTCCATACCTCATACACCCAATACCAACCCCCAGCCTAAGAAGAGACGTGTCAAATGCTCGCACAAAAAATAGTATCCACAGGTGCACTATCGAAGAGATTAAACGCACAATTGAAGGCTACCCAAGCCCAAGAATATGAACATTCAGACGATTCCCTGAAGTCTGCAAGTGAGGGGGAAGGACCTGCGTCTTCTAACTCTGAGAAGATTTAGAGCTCCCTTGCTGCGGTACGTTCTGTATTGGCTGAAAGTGTAGAAAATAGGTTTGTTCTTATCGGGACTGTTAGAGATGTGGAAATGCCTGAATTGAGAAAAAGAGAAGGTAATAATAAAAAAGAAAAAAGAAAAAGAGAGAGAAGGTGAAAGCAGTGATGTGAGGGGAACATGAGTAGAAGTGGTTTAATCGTCACCACCTCTGAGATGATTAGACCAGCAATTTGTGGGGTTGAGGGAGAAATAGTAGGAGAAAGTGGCAAAAACACAGGGGGAAGTGGATCAGGTGAGGGTTTGGTAAATTTAAGTTCTTATATGGATGAACCGGGCTCATATGTTGAAGAAACCCTAGCAGACCTTCTGAGAAAAGTATATGCCAGTTACAATCCCAAGAAAAGAAGAACTCTAACGCCCAAGATTCCAAGAACTACAAAGAATACCAAGAAAAGAAAGGCCAATTCCCCAACAACTGCTGAAATTCGCTTGCCAAAAGGGAGAGCTACAAGAAGTATGATGAAACAGAGTGAGAGTGAATTACCAAAAGCTTTAGCTGAAAGCAAGAAGAAGAGAATAAATAAAGGAAAAGCAAAGGTTGTAGAAACTTCTGAGGCTATTGATGTTGAGAAAATACTACAGATCCATCAAGAGGACTATACAATTGTGCAGGTTCAGGCCCCAAGCCAAAAAAGAACATGACCTCTTCCAAGAATTCCTCAAAAGGGTCTAAGGCTTGGCCAAGAGGACAAGGTCTGCAATAAAAAATAAACCTGTTAGAATTGCTGAAGATGAGGAATGGAGTGGTGAAGAAGAGAGTGAGTCTGGTGGTGAACAAGACAAGCTGGCCAAGTCTTGCAAAAATAAAATAAAATTTTAAAGGTAGATTATTGAAAGACTTGGTGGAACCAGGAATGGTTCGTTTGGTTGATGCACTAACTGATCAGGGCTGTAAGGACATGGTCCTTCAGATGGATAGAAATCTAGCTATGAATGAAATCATTGAGTTCATGGAAAATGCAGAGGTCAAGGATGGCAGAGTCACCAGCCAAGTGAAAGGAGTTCAAGTGACCTTCGATACAGAGAAGCTGGGAGAGATTCTTGGCATCCCTGCTGAGGGACATGATAGCTACACTAGGAAAAGATGGCCAACTCTGGATTCTGTTTCTCTTGCCCTTGAAATCACTAGGAGATTCTGTGATGTTAAAGAAGTGGATGAGGACAAGTTTGTTCACAAGAGTGAAATGAAGCCACAACACAAAGTCCTCTTTGAGTTTGTCAACAAGTGCCTACTGCCCAGGCATGAAAGAAGGCACATTGCTAACTATATGGACTTAGTTCTGATGGAGTGCCTTGAAAGTTGAAGGCAAATCAACTGGCCGGCATTCATCATCCAGCTACTAGACAGGGATATCAATGGCTCCATGGCCTATGCCACTCCTTATGGATTTATTCCAATTACTGTTCTAGGTCGGTACATGGTGCCTCTGAAGAAGTGGGAAATGGCCAGAAGCAAGGACCATTTTTGCATTAACACTCTGATTTCTTGTGACTATCTAGTCAATGCCATTCCCAATAAACTCGGTTCATCCAAGAAGACACCTATCGACAGTAAAGTCAGGGCTCTAGTTCAGGAAAGTCGGGACAAAGATGCTGAGATAGCTAGGTTGAAGGCTCGCTTAGTAGAGGTTGAATCTGGGAGGGATGCTTTCAGAACTGAGCTTACAAAGTAAAAGGAGAAGAATGATGGGATTCTTCACAATATGCTGAATCTTCTCCAAGCCCAAAACCAATCCTCTAGCTCTTCCAAGCCTTAGGACTTCTAGCCTTCATCTCTTGAACATGTCTAGTAACACCGGTGACCTAGATTAGGGATTTCTCTTTCTTTTTGCTCATGTTTTTAATATTTTTGCTTTTTATTTGTGGATTGTGGTAGAAACATATCTTCTATCAATGATATCTACTATTTTTGCTCTTGTTGACTGTTAATATTTCCTCGATAGTTTGAATATGTTTGCCTGGTTGCTGATGATTGATCCATGATTGCCTTTGCAATTTCCCCAGTGACCATGAGTAATTGTTAAAATTTTGGGACCCACACTTTGTTTATGCAACTTTTCGATGATGCCAAAAAGGGGGAAGAGATATTGTACTTTACATATTCTGAACAAGTGATGTTTATAACCTAATGAACCTGATCTTTGATGATAAGTAAATTTTTCTAACTTTATATTGATGAATAAGCTAAGTTCTGACAGGGCCTAAGTGAGTTAAAAGCACAAAGTTTGTCATAATAAAAAAAGGGGGAATTTGTTGGCCCAAGTAAAGGTAAAGTTTTGAAGACTGACAAAGGAACTCATATATGGACTAGGTCCATCTTGTGAAGCACAGTTATGATCCACTCAAATAGGTGAAATGCACGTGAAGGAGATAAACCCAAATTATCAGAAGTGATATCTTCTGATTAGGATCGAAAGGGTTGCATATTGGATAAGGAGAAAGACTTCTTACACAAAGAAAACACGGTTTAGGAAAAGAATAAAGTTAGAGTGTGAGATCAACTAGAACTCTTCAACGATGGAAGAGTAGCATATGTATCATAGTCAATCTCTAATTACTAACTCCTTAAATATTAGTGTTGCTCTCTTTTACAGGTAAAATACCTAAGCAGAAGTTAAACGTGAATTGAAAGAAAAATAGCAAGGCAATTTATGTGTGATTCAAGCGTGCAATCCTGAAGCTACTTGAACCAGATAGAAGAACTAATTCTAAGTGTCTATATTTTATTCTATTTCAATTATAGTGGGTGATTTACATTGTACCTTTCAGCTTACATAGAAGCAATTGTATTAGGTACTTAGAGTTTCAAGTTAGAGTTAACTTGAAGTTGTCGCTACAGTTGAGACTATGTGCCACAATGGGATTAGAGTTAATAATAGGTTTACAAAAGAGTTTTGTAAATGCAGTTTTTGGCTAAGTGATTTTAGTGAAGAGTTTGGGAAAATCCTACCGGAAGGTAGGCCGTGGGGTTTTTACCTTTTGAGACAAGTGTTATCCACATAAAATCTATGTGTTCTTTATTACTATATTTATTATTCTATAACAATAGTAATTGGAATATATTGAAGAACCAGTTCCTTTTATAATCAAGCTAAGAAACATTGGGTACCATACAAATCACCCCCTCCGCTTGTGTGGTATTGAAGCATAAAATAACAATAACGACTAGGCCAGTCGTTTTGAGAGTTAGATCTCGTTCCCCTATTAACCGCATCACCCGTATCTAGTTCTACTCCTGTGACATTCTGGGAGGTTTCATTTTAGTTATTGGGGTATTTTGGGACACTTAGTCCCCAAATAGAGGCTTAAGTCTTAGAATTTGGACCGTTGTCAAAATAGTGTGAAGATGACTCTGGAATGGAGTTTTGTTGGTTTTGTTAGATCCGTTAGGTGATTTTGCATTTAGGGAAGTGTCATGATTGTGTTTTGAAGTCCGTAGCTCATTCAAGCATAAAATGATGAAAGTTAAATTTATGGATTTTGAAGCGGTAGTGGAACTTTCTAAATCAGGGCCAGAATCCGATTTTGGAAGTTGGAATAGATCTGTAGGGTTGAATATGACATTTTTGCAAAAGTTGGAGTCAATCGGATGTGGTTTGGTTGGTTTCGGCATCAATTGTAGAAGTTGGAAGTTTTAGGTTCATTAAGTTTGGATTGGAAGGTGGTTTGTATTTTTACCATAGTTTGATGTGATTTGATGCCTCAACTAAGTTCATACGATGTTTTAGGACTGGTTGGTATGTTTGGTTGAGTTCTCGGGGGCTTCGAGTGTGTTTTGGATGCTTAACAGATTGAAATTTGGACTTAGGACATCGCTGAAGTTTTAGGCATCTGGTGTTTTTGCACCTCCGATGGGGAGACAGTAGGTGAGGGCTCGTAACGGCGCAGAAGCGGGTTTGGATAGCCTAGGTTTGGGTCACAGGTGCAAGGAGAATTTCGCATCTGCAACGCCCGCAGATACGCTAGGGTGTTCGTAGATATGGTCAAGGACCACAGAAGCAGGAGACTTTCTGCAGGTGCGCGCGCGCAGGTGTGGCCACCATTTTGTAGATGCGGTCCTTTGAGGACCTAAGTCATTTTCTCACTTGTGATGGATTTACCGCATGTGTGGGACTACAGATGAAGTAAAAAGCTGGCAGAAGCAAGTTCTCTAGGCAGAAAAGAGAGAGTTTCGAGGGTTTCTCTTCATTCTCCATTTTTGGACTTGGGAGCTTTGAAATTGGAGATTCATTGAAGGATTTTTAGAGAGAGTTTTGGGGTAGTTTAAGTTTTAAGCGTCAATACCACACAGGGGGGGGGGGTGATTTGTGTGGTACCCAATTTTCGCTTAACTAAACTATAGAAGAAACTGGTTCTTCTAGGTGTTCCAACTACTACTGTTTGTCAAATAATAAATACTAAAAATAAAGAACGCAGAGATTTTTACATGGAAAACACCTGGCTCAAAACGTGAAAAAACCACGACCTACTACTCAGTAGGATTTTCCTAAATTTGCACTAAAATCACTAAGACAAAACACCATTTACAAAAACTCTTTGTAAACCTAAGGATTAACTCTAATCCCATTGTGGCACACAACCTCAACTGCTGCAATAAATTCAAGTTAACTCTAACTTGAATACTCTAGGTACCTAATACACGTGCTTCTATGAAAGCTGAAAGGTACAATGTTAAATCACCTACTACAATTGAACTAGATAAAGGATAGACACTTGGAATTGGTTCTTCTATCTCGTTCAAGTAGCTTCAGGAGTGCACACTCAAATCACACATAAATTTCTTGCAAAATCGCCTTGCTCTTTTTCTCTAAATTTAAATTTAACTTCTGCGTATGTGCATTACCTGTAAAAGAGAACAACACTAACATTTAATAGGTTAGTAATAAGAGTTTTATTGGGATTCAATTGCTGCTCCTCTGTCGTGGAAGATTTCATGATGATCTCAAACTCTAACACTATCTTCATCCTAGATTGTGTTCTATTCATGTAATGAGACTTTCTCTCCTTACCCAATATGCAACCTTTTTGATCAAATCATGAGATATCGCTGCTTGATCAGTAAGACTTATCTCCTTCACGTGCATCTCACATGTATAGGTTGATCATGACTGTGCTTCACAAGATGGACCTGGTCCATGTCTTAGTACTTTTGTCAATCTTCAACACTTCACATGTTCTTGGGCCAACAAATTCCCCCTTTTTGATGATGACAAAATCTATGCTTTGTACTTATTTGAAACCTGTAAGAACTCAGCTTAACCATCAATACCAAATTTAGAAAATCCAATAATCATCAAGGACTAGGTTAATTAGGTTATAAATATCACTTAGTTCAGATTGCGTACATCACAATATCTCTTCCCCATTTTGGCATCATCCAAAAGTTGCATACAAAGTGTGATTTCCAAATATAATAAGTAATCATGGCCATTGGGGAAACTGCAAGTGCAATCATGGTTTAACCATCAGTAATCAAATAAACATGTTTAAACTATCAAGTATAGATTAACATTGAACAAGAGCAAACCAGTAGTTATCATTTATAGAGATATGTTGCCAGCAACAATCCACAAAAAGAAATAAAAACATTCAAACCATGAGCAAAAACAAAAGATAGAAAAATCCCTAATCTGGGTCACTGAGGTACTGAACAAGTTCAGGAGACAGAAGCTAGGAGTCCTAAGGCCTGGAGGAACTAGAGGGTCGGGTTAGGTTTGGGCTTGGAGAAGGTTCACCATGTTATGAAGAATTCTATCATTCTTCTCCTTTTCTTTGGCAAGCTCACTTCTAAGACCATCTCTCTCATTTTCCACTTTAGCCACATGATCTTTGAGCCTAGCTACTTCAGCATCCTTGGCTGCACATTCTTAAACCAGAGTCCTAACTTTGTTGTTGATGGGCGTCTTCTGGGATGAACCAATTTCATTTGGGATGGCATTGAATGCATAGTCACAAGCAAGAATAGTATTAATGCCAAAGTAATCCTTGCTCGAGACCATTTCCCACTTCTTTAAAGGCATGTTGCACTTATCCAGCACAATAGTCAGAATAAAGCCATATGGGGTAGCATAATCCTTTGAGCCATTGATGACACCCTATCTAGCAGCTTGATGATGAAGGCATGTCAATTTATTTGCCTTCCACTTTTGAGGCACCCCATAAGAACTAGATCCATGTAATTGGAAATGTGCCTTCTCTCTTGTCTTAGCAATAAACACTTGTTGACACATTCAAATAAGACGTTGTGCTCAGGCCTCATTTCACTTTTCCGCACAGCCCTAGATTCATTCACATCTCCAGAATTACAAAACCCCCCAGTAATTTCAAGAGCAGTAGGGAGGGAATTTAGGTAGGACTAACTTTGCCTTGTATAGTCATCAAACCCTTTAGAGGGTATGTCCATGATCTCTCCCAGTTTATTTGCATCAAATAACACTTGAACTCCTTTCACCAGGCTACTAACCTTTCCATCCTTCACTGCAACATTTGCCATAAACTCAATTATCTCATTTTTGGCTAGCCTACCATCCATACGAATGACTATGTCCTTCCATCCCTGAGCAGCTAAAGCACCCACCAATCTTATCATTCCTGGCTCCACCAAGTCTTTCAGCAGCCTACCCTTTAAAATATTTCTTTTCCCAAATATGGCAAACTTATCCTGTTCCTTCTCAGAATCAACCTCTTATCTTCTCCATTCCAGTCCTCATCTTTAAACATTTTGGATTGTTTCTTTTTTGCTACAGATCTTGTCCTTTTTCTAGTGTAGGTTCAACAACCTTAGACATAGAGGAAAACTTCTTGGAGGAAGTCGGGGCCTTTTTGGGCTTAGCGGTGGGAACCTCCACTGATGTACCCCTATCTTGATGGACCAGTTCCATCTCCTCTTCCTCAGCAGCCTCCGAGGATTTTGCAACCTTTCCTTTTCCTTTATCCACTCATTTTCTTTACTTTCAGCTAAAGCCCTTTGCAAATCAGCTTGACTCTATTTCACCCTACTTCTTATGGCTCTACCTTTGGCAATGAAGAGGCAGTAGGTGTTGGAGAGGAAGCCTTTCTCTTCTTAGAGGATTTGGGAGCACTGGGAGCTTTAGGTGTGGTAGAGCATCTTTTCTTTGGATCATAACTCTCCCCAACCTTTTTTAACAGGTCTGCTAGGGTTTCTTCTATAGATGAACCAGGGTCATCTCTTTGTGAGCTTAAGTTAACCAACCCTTCAGCCGCTACCCTAGAACCAATTCCCCCTGACTTCGTGACACATTCTTCTTCAAGTTCTTGTTCAAGCCCACATATAGCGGGCACAAACAGTCCGACATAAGATGAATGATCAACCACTCCTTTTCCCAATTCCTCTCACTTCACCACATGCACCCTCTCTCTATTTTTGTTTTTCAGAATTCTTTTTACCTCCACTTCTTCGTAGCTTACGTAATTCAACATCCCTAATGGGTCCAACCTGAACAAACCTAGTCTCTAGGTTTTCAGTCATAGATGAACCTACCTTAGAAGGGGATTCTTGAGTCTTTTAAGAGTCAGAAGACCTATGTCCTTCCCTCTCAATAGCGGATTGATATGATTCTGAATCAGAGTTAGATTCGGAGTTTTGAGCTTGGCTAGCTTTCAATTTCTCATTTAATTTCTTCCTTAGAGCCCCAGATGCTACAGTCTTTCGAGCAAGAATTTTCACTCTGTGCGGTCTAGGTTTTTGAGATGCACTGAGTGGATCAGGTGTTGATGAATTTGAGGGAGTGGGTGGTGGAGGAATTCCGGGATTGTCTTATGGGTTAGTCATCCTCGTTGGTTTCTTGAGAGAATTTTGGAAATTAGAGATTTGAAGAAGAAGGAAAGTGAAAGTAAAGAAGAATTTTTGACGGTTTGGAATTATTAAGATGGCAGGTGAAATGATGTGTATTTAAAGAGAAATACACATTTAATAGGTAACGACAACTTTTAGCATTAGTCAATTAGAGGTCTAATCAACCTGAAATTCCAAATTTTGAATCATTGGTTTATCTTTCCTAGATTTTAGGCAAATATTTTTTCGGTTTTAAGTTCTAGGCTGACGGAACTGGTTCAAAGCTAATGGGTAGAGTTTTCTGGGAATTGAACAAATGTAGGACTTCTGCTCATGATTTAAATATTTATGTTTCTAATTGTGCAGAGTATAGAAAACATACCTTAGCTTTCAGATGAACTCATACTGATGAACTAGGTTCTTCATTTAGAATTCTCTAGAACATGCCTCAAATTACCATAATAGAGAAAATTGTAAGAGATCAATGAGTCACATTAACACATGTCACATGAGTATACTCCTTAATGTATGAAGAAGAGTAAGAATTAATCTAGATATTTACACAAGTTCAGATTTCCTAGCCAAAAACTAATCTTTTTTTTTTCATTTCATTATTTTCATTGTGCATTCTGATCTGGACCTATTAGGTGATATTAATCATCCCTAATTCCAACTTGTTCCTCTCAAAGTATTCTCTACTCAGTGCTTTAGTGAAGACGTCAGCAATCTGTTTATCAGTAGCACAAAATTCTATGGAGATCACAGTTATCTCTTAAGAAGTGGTGTCTAACATCTATGTGCTTAGTCCTCTTATGATAAACATGGTTCTTTGTCATACTTATAGGACTAGTGTTATCACATAATATGGGAATGCAACCCACTTAAATACCAAATTCTATCAGGTGTTGTTTAATCCATAGCAATTGAGCACAACAAGAGGCAGCAATAACATATTCAGCCTCAGCAGTATATAAGGCCACAAAATTTTTCTTTTTAGTTGCCCATGATACTAGACATGAACCAAGAAAATGAGCCATACCTGAGGTGCTTTTCCTATCCATAAGAAAACCTACATAGTCAGCATCAGCATACCCTACTAGATTGAAATTACTACCTTTAGGGTACCAAAAACACAGATCAGTAGTGCCTTTTTAAATATCTCAATATCCTCTCGACATCAGTCAAGTGAGACTCTTTTGGATTAGCCTGGAAGAGAGCACAAAGTCCTACATTGAAAACTATGTCAGGTCTGCTAGCAGTAAGATATAAAAGTGAACCAATCATACCCCTATACAACTTCTTATCAACAGATGAACCAGGTTCATCTATGTCTAATTTGGTGGCAGCTGCAATGGGGTTGTCTATTTCCTTTGATTCATCCATTTTAAACTTTCTGATCATCTCCTTTGCGTATTTCTGCTGATGGATCATGTTCCATTTGGGCTTTGTTTGATCTATAAGCCTAAGAAAAAGTTAATCTCACCCATCATACTAATTAAAATTCACACCCCATTAATTTGGAAAAATCCTTACTTAGTTTATCAGTGGTAGCCGGAAAAATTATGTCATCAACATATATTTATACCACTAGAAGTTCCTTACCTTTTTCCCTCAAGAACAAGCCATGTTCAAGAAGGAATTTTGACAATAGTTCATACCATGCTTTGGGAGACAGCTTAAGTCCATAGAGAGCCTTGTCTAATTTGTACACATGCTCAGGACATTCCTTGCTTTCAAACACTAGAGGTTGTTTCACAAACACTTCTTCTTTTAGGTAGCTATTCAGGAAGGAACTTTTGACATCCATCCGATGAAGAGTGAATTCCATATTTGCTACAAAGTCTATGAGGAGTCTTATTGCTTCTAGTCTTGTAACAGGAGCAAAAGTCTCATCATATTCTATACCCTCCTCTTGGCTGTAACCTTGCACCACAAGTCTTGCCTTGTTTCTTGTAACAGTTCCATCTTCATCAAGTTTGTTTCTAAAGACCCATTCTGTGCCAATGAATGATCCGTTCTTGGGTCTTGGAACTAGATGCCAAACTTGACTTCTCTCAAATTGATTGATTTCATCTTACATTGCATTTAACCAATTTGCATCCTGCAAAGCCTCACTAACATTTTTAGGTTTAATAAGAGATAGGGAAGCATCAAAAGCACACAAATTCTTTAATTGTGATCTAGTTTTGACTCTAGAGGATGGATTATTAATTGTGTTCTCAATCAGATGAGAACTTTGATACTTGTGAGGTTTTACAACCAACTGATTTGTGCTACATGTTTCTCCCATGTTCTGTGCTGAGGAACAGGGTCATGAACAGGTTCCTTTAGGGGATTGTTTAAGGTTCCTCTTTGATCAGTTCCCCCTATCAGGTTGCCCTGGATAGAAGAACATGTTCCATCATATGTTCCTTCTTTTGGTGCCCCTTTAGCTTGTCCTGGTACTTAAGTCAAATCTCTTACTAGCCAAATAGCCTCATCTTCATGTTCCGGTCTCTCAGAAAGAATGTTAGTTTCATCAAACACTAAATGCGCACTTTCTTCTACATACAAAGTTCTTTTATTGAACACTTTATATGTTTTGCTATGTGAAGAATACTCCCTCATCACTTCTAGGATCAAACTTACCTAGGGTGTCTTTTCCATTATTGTGCACAAAGCACTTACATCCAAATGCCCTAAGATGGGATATATTTGTTCTAGTCATGCACCTATTGATGATGTAACATGCAGTGTTTATAGCCTCTGCCCAGAAGATATGAGGAAATTTACTAGGAAGAAGCATAGTCCTAGCCATATCTTCAAGAGTCATGTTCTTTCTTTCAACTAGTCCACTTTGTTGATGACTCCTAGGGGCAGAGAAGTTATTATCTATGCCATGCTCGTCACACAATTCAGTGAACTTAGAATTTTCAAATTCAGTTCCATGATAAGAACTAATGGATGCATGTTGATTTCCTAATTGTTTCTGAGTCTTTCTAACAAAAGCAGTAAACATGTCAAATGCTCCATCTTTAGATGTTAAGAATAGTACACAGGTAAACCTAGAATAATAATCAAGAAGTACCTTCACATATTTCAACCACCTCTACTCAATGTTCTCACTAGACCACAAAGATCCATATGAACCAGTTCTAACACCCTAATTGTGCTTAGAATTTTCTTGCTTTTAGAGGATAATGTTACCTGCTTCCCCCTTGCACAGGCCTCATAAACTTTGTCTTCCTTGAAATTGATGTTAGGTAGCCCTATCACCAAGTCCTTGGAGACTAATTTGTTGAGTTGATTCAAACTTGCATGACCAAGTCTTTTGTGCCACAGGAGAGGATCATTATCCAACACACTTAAGCAAGTGAGTTCATTTTCTGAAAGAGAGGACAAATCTACAATGTAAATATTTTTAACTATTTTTCCCTACAAAACAATCTTGTCAGTGGTAAGGTTAATCACAAAACATTTGGTAGAGGTAAATGCTAGCAGGTTGCCTCTGTCACACAGTTGTGACACACTGATTAGACTATACTTTAATCCATCTATCAAGTAGACATTCTCAATGGAGTGAGAGTCTTTCTTACCTACCTTTCCAACCACAATGATCTCACCTTTCTTCCTATTTCGAAAGAATACATTACATCCTTTAAAGTACTTAAGTGAAAGGAACTGGTTCTTGCTTCCAGTCATATGTTTTGAGCAGCCACTATACATGTACCATATTTGGATACTTCCCTTCACTTGGACCTGCAAAGAGAAATCAAAGGTTAGTCTTAGGAACCCAAACTAGTTTGGGTCACTTTCTATAGGCAAAGGGTAAATTAGATTCCTTTTTGCCAACCCAGGCAACCTATTTTCTTCTTGCACAAAAGCTTTGTTCTTTTGACTGGAACTTTTTTTTGCCTTAAATTCATTTTTGTAATGACCAGTCTTACCACAGTGTGTGCAAATTTTGTTTTCAGGAAGAGTGAGGTACTTGCTTTTAGGGTCCCACTTAGGTGCTTGAGTCCCATAGCCAAGTCCTCGTTTGTTGCTACTATGATGTTCTTGTAGCCAGGAAAGTGCATCAAAAGCCTTATTCCACTTGCAAGTTCTGTCTAGTTCATGTTTTACCTTCCTTAGGTCTTCTTTTAAAACTCTTATCTGATCATCCCTTCTATACAACTAATCATTCATTTTTCCTACGTTTTCTTCTAAGATGAGGTATGTGTGATCAGCTTTCTTCTTTCCTATTCCTAGTTTCAGTTTTAAATTTTTAGACCTAAGCTCTAGGACCCAGGTGTCAAGTTCAAGAACCTGGTCCTTCAACTCAGCACTTTTACTGTCACTCTCATTAGCCCTAGATTCTAGATTTTTTCACTTTGATTTCAAGATTACACACTCCCTAGATAGATCATCCTTCTCATTGTTAATTATTTCAGACTCATCAATGAAGTCTAGCAATAACTCAGACATCTTTTCTTTAGATAGAAATTTAATCTTGTCTTTGAGAAGAAGGACACTTACCTCTTGTTCATCATCTGATTCTCTGATGGCCATAAGTGCCTGTTCATCCCCAGCTTCATCTTCCGAGTCCTCGTCTGAGCTTTCTCCCCAAGTAGCAACCATTTCCTTTGTTGATCCTTTATTCCTTTTGGGTTGGACCTGTTCTTTCTTTCTATTCCTTCGTTCAGCCCTTTCCTTCTTCCATTCAATTTCCCACCGAGGATTGTTTTTGATCATGTGATCAGTCTTACCACATTTGTAGCAATCCTCATTAGCTTGTTTCTCAGGAGCCCTTGGTTTGTTGGAGATTTTTACCTCTTGAAGAACCCTTTCCTCTTATTAGATACTTTTTGAAATCTCTTGTGAGCATAGCCACTTCATCATCCTCCAGATCTGCACCTTCATCTATTCTAAGAGCCATACTTCTTTCCATCTTGGGTGCATCCTTTTTCATGGTTTGCATTCTCAGTTCATATGCAGTGAGATTTCTAATCAGTTCATCTAGCTTGAAGGTAGCAATGTTCTTGAATTCCTGAATAGCAGTGATTTTTCTTTCCCAAGTCAATGGTAAAACTCTTGTCAAGATTTTCTCAATCTTGTCTTCTTCAAGGATAATTCCCCCAAGAGATTTAAGTTCATTTGTTAATATTATGAACCTTGTGTACATCTCCTGGATAGTTTCTCCTTCCTTCGCAGTTAAATTCTTAAATTGTGAATATAGTAGTGTTTCTCTTCATCTCTTTACTTGAAGAGTTCCTTCATGAGCCACTTGTAATGTGTCCCATATCCCTTTGGCAGTTGTACAACTTTGAATCCTATTGTACTCATATGGACCCAGTCCACACACAAGCCATTTCTTGGCCTTGGCATTCTTCTCCTATTTCTTTAAATCTTCAGCAGTGCAATCAGCTCTTGTCTTTGGCACGTCCACTCCTTCAGCATTTTTTTTTGTAGTTGCCAGGGGACTATCAGTGGTTATGTCCCAAAGTTCATAGTCATCTCATATGATATGATCTATCATCTTGTTCTTCCACCAAGAATAATACTGGCCATTAAAGAATGGAGGCCTAGCAGTAGATTGCGCTTCCTAGTTTCCAGGTGGTGCACTCATTTTGATATTTTCCTAAGGTGGTAACCTCTTCAAGGATAACCCGCTCTGATACCAATTGATGTTTTAAGCATCAACACCACACAGGGGGGGGGGGTGATTTGTGTGGTACCCAATTTTTGCTTAATTGAACTATAAAAGAACCTGGTTTTTTTAGGTGTTACAACTACTACTGTTTGTGGAATAATAAATACTGAAAATGAACACAGAGATTTTTACGTGGAAAACACCTGGCTCAAAAGGTAAAAAACCACGAACTACTACTCAGTAGGATTTTCCTAAATTTGCACTTAAATCACTGAGCCAAAATACCATTTACAAAAAATGTTTGTAAACCTAAGGATTAACTCTATTCCCATTATGGCACATAGCCTCAGCTGCTGCGACAACTTCAAGTTAACTCTAACCTGAATACTCTTGGTACCTAATACAATTGCTTCTTTGAAAGCTGAAAAGTACAATGTTAAATCACCTACTATAATTGAACTAGAATAAAAGATAGACACTTGGAACTGGTTCTTCTATCTCGTTCAAGTAGCTTCAGGAGTGCACACTCAAATCACACATAAGTTGCTTGCAAAATCGCCTTGCTCTTTTGCTCTCAATTTAAGTTTAACTTCTGCGTATGTCCATTATCTGTAAAAGAGAACAACATTTACATTTAATATGTTAGTAATCAGATTTTGATTGGGATTCAATTACCGCTCCTCTATCGTGGAAGAGTTCATGATGATCTCAAATTCTAACAATATCTTCATCCTATATTGTGTTCTCTTCATATAAAGAGACTTTCTCTCCATATCCAATATGAGACCTTTTCGATCAGATCAGGAGATATTGTGATCAGTTGGACTTATCTCCTTTACGTGTATCTCACATGTATAGGTCGATCATGACTATGCTTCACAAGATAGACTTGGTCTATGTCTGAGTTCCATGTCGGAGTTCTTTTGTCAATTTTCAAAACGTCACCTGTTCTTGGGCCAACAGTAATGATTCCTAACTCATTTTAGTTATATATCATTAATCCAAAGAAGTTGTTTTCTCCATTTAATTTTGGATTTGGATTGAAAAGGTGGGAAAACAAGAGAAAAGGTTCCCCAACTGAATTTTTGAGTTTTGATTGGGATTAAGACATCATATTTGGATATGTTTTGTATGAGTGAACTCGTGAGTGAATGGGTGTTCATATTTTGTAACTTTTACCCGATTTCGAGATGTGGGCCAGTGGATGTTGTTTGGGCAATTTATTTTCTTGCCTGAGCTTTGATTTCATTAGTTAGATTATTTTCTTATAGCTATATTTATGATATATAATTAATTTGGCTAGATTTGGGCCATCCGAAGCCGGATATTTGTGGAAATAGCATTGTGACAGATTGATTTGATCTCGGTTCGAGGTAAGTTACTTTCCTAACCTTGTGTGGGGGAACTTCTCTTAAGATTTGGTACTGTTTGATACGTGAGCAGTGTGTATGTTAGGTGACGAGTACGTACACAGACTATTTGTTGTAAAACTCCATTTTTACTAAGTCATAACAAGATAATATGGGTAGCGTGTCTTCAGAGTCACACGAACCAGATTAGGGACCTGATACGTTGGTGCTCCCCTGATAGAAGAAAAGTCAACAGTACAGCTAGAAAGGAACTACAAATAGTGATTGCCTGCAACTGTACACGCAACAGTTCTGCAACAGTGCAATAGTAACTTCCCATTGAGAAGGGGCATGTACTAACCAAGATTGGACATCACCATTGTGAACTGACATCACTAAGGTGATATCTTTTGTAATATAAACTTGGTGCAAGACAAAAGGCTTCCCTCTCAAAGACTTGTAAAATCAGAAATAGAAATACTCCCTCAAGTGCAAGAACAACCTCTCTCAGGAACAAAGTTGCTTCAACCTCAAGGACCTAATCCTAGATCGAAAATATTTTAAGTCCTTAGGTTGTTGAATCTTTGTTATTTGTTCTTTATTGTAACTCCTATCTAGCTTTCTTAGAAGCTATTTTTAGGAAACCTAAAATCACAAACCCTCTAAGTTTATGTCTTGGCCAGAGTTAGTCAAGTTGTAAAGTCTTTGTAACTAGAGAGTGACAAAGTGGCTTGTAATAGTGTTATTACAAGTAAGAGTGAAAATCCTTCGTTACTGTAGAGTGACAAAGTGGCTTGTGGTGTGAGCATCACAAGTTAGTTAAAATCCTTTGTAACTACAGAGTCATAAAGTGGCTTGTGGTAAGAGTACCACAGGTTAGTTGATGTCTTTGTAATAGGGTTATTGCAAAGTGGCTTGTAATAGGGGTTTACAAGTTAGTAAATTTGAAAGCCTACAAGTGTAGGTCGTGTTTTTGTCCTCTTGAGTTAAGATTTTTCTATGTAAAAATCCTCTATGTTCTTTACTTACTGCCGAGCTACTGCGAGAACAATTAGAGAACCTGATTCCCTATGCTGGTTGATTTTACAGTTAGTTGCTTACACTGGGAACCTATAGAGAATCTGGTTCTATATACAGTGGGAACTTATCCTGTGTATCATTTACATACTTGTTCAGTAGTTATCACTATACCAAACTGATATAGGACCAAATCTCTATATAGTTCGGCTCATCAGTATCTTCAGTGGAACCTCATAGAGAACTCGGTTCTCTATATAGTCTGGTGGACGCATAGTTTCTAACAATTGGTATCAGAGCAGGTTCTTTCTAAAAGGTTAACACCTAGAAAGGATCTACATGGCTGCTCCATCAAACCTTGGGTAAAGTCAATCAACCAATAGACCACAAAGAATTCAGAAGATGGTTCGCAAAAATGGTGGGATCCCAAAGAAAGGAAGTTCCAGCAGGAATAGCAAAGGAAATGATTGTTGTCATAAGTTTGGAAATCTTGGACACTTCATTAAAGACTGCCCATTTCTGAAACAAGAGCATCACAAACACAACTCCGACAAAGTAGAAGAAGGAGCATGTTTCCTAACAAACAATTCAGCCAAAAAAATGGAGCTAACAATGTTGTGAAGAAAACTCTTACTGTATGGGGAGACTTCTCCAGTGAACTAAAGAACCAGATTGAGAAAGCAGCTCCTTGATGGCAGTGCAAAATGAATCAATTGAATTTGATTCATTGTTTGCATTGATAGCTCACTCCGATGAGGATGAAGAGGACGACAATGATGAGGTAACGTTTAGGGATGTTCAGAGAAATTTGAAGTCTTACTCTTCGAAAAAATTGATGTCATTAGCAAATGTTCTAATTGATACATATTATAATTTTGTTAATGATAAAGAAGTCCTAATCATAGAGCTAGGAGATGCTGAACAGTCTATAGATGATTTGATAGTGGTGGTTGATGACTTGAAGGTAACTATAGAGACCCTTAGTAAACAAAAGAATACTCTAATAGAGAAAAAAAATTTCTACAGAGCTTTAAAGGGATGATATGGTAGTTTCCATTGTAGATTTAAGGAAACAAGTGGAAGAAGTAACTAGAGAACACAGCTTGTTGAAAAAACAAACAAAAAAATGGATGGACAACATTGAGCGAGAGGAAGTGGTTAGAAAGGCTGAACTTGAGCTTAAGAGTGAGCTTAAGAAAATCAAAACAAGTCTTGTTACTGAGCTTGAAAAGAATAGATAACTTCAGGAGGATTTAAAAAGGGTTAAAAATGATCTTGATAATTAAGTAAAATGGACTCGATCCTCTGATGTGATAACGTCTACATACATGAGTAATAGTGGAAACATGAAAGGCATCGGGTTCCCAAAGGCTAAAACCTCCTATAATTACCATAGGAAGTGTGTAAATATGGATGATAATATGTTGTGCATTCACTGTGGTCAAACTTGTCATTGCAAGGACTCTTGTAAAGTTAAAATTCAATCTTTATAGAAAAATAGAGTTTTTGTTGAAAAAAGGCGTACTGATGAGGAACCTGGTTCACTGGAAAAAAAATATGTGTTGCCTGCATGGGCAAAAGGAAGTTTGATCCACCTGTTCTATTATTATAAGGGGCCTAAGATGGTTTGGGTTCCCAAGTCTAATCCTTGATTTAAGTATGGACGGAACAGTGAAAGGGAGCAGTCAACAGTGGCACATGGATAGCGACTGCTCGAAGCTCATAACTGGAAGAACAAATGATTTCCTTTCGCTGAAGACCCTGCAAGGAGGGAGTGAATCCATTGAAATTGGCAAGAATGGATACATTCTTGGAGTTGGAAGGATCGAGAAGTCTCTTCCCTACTCTAGTAAAAAATGTGTACTTTGTTAAATATATCTTAGATGTCTGAGTGCTGTTAATGATAATGGTGAGCTATGGCACAGAAGGATGGGTAATGCAAGTTTCATGCTATTGAAAAAATGACTAAAGAAGGACCTGGTTTGTGGTCTGCTAAAGTCAAGCTTCATGTATCACAGGGCGCGTGATGTATGTATAAGAGGAAAGCAAGTCAGATCCTCTTTCAAGCCCAAAAAGGAAGTTAGCATATCAAGGCCACTTGATCACCTCCATATGGATATATGTGAACCTATGAGGATGCCAAGTAAAGGAGGAAAGAGAACTGAAGATGAGACTCCAGCAGACATAGAGGAACCTGATTTCTCTATCACAATATCTGAAGCATAAACAAAGTTGTGGATGCTGTACAAGGAATCTCATCTTAAAGCTGCCAAGAGAATCCTAACATATCTCAAAGGGATGCACGACTTGGTTCTCTACTATCCCTGGGTTGATAACTCTGACTTGATTGGTTATGCTGACGCTGGTTATGCAGATTATCTGGTGGATAGAAATTGCACATCTGGAGTAGCACATCTTCTGGGTAATGCTTGATCTCATGGAGTACAAAGAAAAACATTATGTGGCTTTTTCTACTACTGAAGTTGAATATATGGTTGTTGCTTCCTGTTGGGATCAAATAGTACATATCAAGCAACATGTTGAAGACATTTGTGTATTTACATCTTGAACTAGGTTCAACACAAAAGAACTAAGCACATTGATATCGGACACCATTTTCTCAGGGACAATGTTGAAAAGGTTCTGATTTGTATAATGATCTTGAATACAAAGGATCAGATAGCAGACATCTTCACCAAGGCACTAAGTAGGTAACATTTTAAAAGATATTGTCTGGGCTTGGTGATGATCAAGCTCAACTAAGGACCTGGTCCCTCGATGATTAGCTATGTTAAGAAGGAACAGTACAATGCTAAAAGTGTTTTTCGGCGATATCTAACTCAAATCGATATTGTTACAGGTATACACATATGGCAGTCTCATGATAAAAACAAGTAATAATGACATCGCACTTCTAGAAGTCGTTGCTCAAAATTTTCAAAAACAGTCACAGAACCTGGTTCCTGTGACTTAGGTTAGCAGTCTCTTCAATACTTATATGCCTTTTTAAGCTGCTAAAGTATCATGTCATCAATTTGTTTCTGCCTTTCTCCTGCCTTTCCTCCTAACTTTTGAAGTCCAAAATGTTAAACCTTTTCTAAATTGTCCCGTTGCCCCAAAAAGGCACTTCTCTATTTTACTCCCAAATAAAGCCGATACTTTTCTTCAAAGACAAAAATCAACCCCGTCTCAGAATAATCCTTCTTTCCAAATATGCCACAACTGATGTAAGCCCAACTCTCTCACTTACCAAAAACCTAACTCTATAAGAATCAAAACCCCATGAATTCATTGGTAGATTTTGATGGAAGTTTAACCGAAAGGGAACAGGGCAGATCTAACATCCTAGAGTGTGAGGTTGAAGTTGTTGCAGGATTTGTGGAAGACTTGAATGACGGAGAAATTAATAAATGTGAGGACTGAATAAGGGACCTGATCCCTCAATTCTTTTTCATAATGTTAATTTTAATGATAATCTTTCTCTCCTTAAGTTCTGTGTATAAACAAACTTTTGATCAGTAAAACGGATTGATGAAAAGTAGGATAATTGATGGTAAAGTGGTGTGAGCTGCTAATGTGATTGTGGAAGAGAGAATGAAATGAAATATTTTCCTGTGAGAGAGAATTAAAAAAACAAAAAATGGGGGGGGGGGGAGGGGGTTGGCTGGCGAAGAAAGATGCGGCAGATGATAATGGTAAATAGATTAAGAAGAAGAAGAAGAAGAAGGAGACATGGCTACTCAGGGATAGAAAGGTTAGTGTAAGCAAGGAACCTAGTTCCTTATGGAAGAAAAAGGTTGATCCATTTGGTTTGGAGGAAGAAAACTTTAAAGTCTCAAAAAGTGTTGTAAGGCAGAGTATGATTATGATATTGCTGAAAAAATGGAAGAACTTCTTTACATTATTGAGTTCCAAAAATAGACTCACATCTTGTTCTTCCAAGTCCCAATGTTTCTGAAGAAGAAGTAAAAAGATCTATGTTTTATGTGATACTATGATGCTATATATGCATGGGATTGAGTTTGTTATTGATGAGTCAAAGTTTGGAGATATTCTTGGTGATATAATTGATGGCTAAACCTACTCAAACAGGTTGAGAACTTGGTCCTGGAGGACCCCTGGCATATTATAATGCTAAATTGAAAGGTTAGAATGAAAGATTGAGGAAACAAGTGGAGGAACTAAGGGAGCAGATGATCATTGATCAAAGGAGAGTAAATGAACGCATGGACAAGCTCATCAGAGCCTTAGCCCCTTACTTTTCCTCCTGCCTTGTAATCCATGTCTATCACTCCTTCCAAATTTCCCTTATCCTTTTATAATCCCAATATTTTTATGACATTGGTACTTTAGTTGTTTAAATTGTCATATTATGTATTGATTGAAGCTAATGTGTTTTTATTATCATTACTTCACCATGGGCAATCACTCTATGATGTGCACAGACATTCACTTGTTGTTCTTGTTATTGTTTATGATGTATTTCCCAAATGGAATGAGTTAATGTTGCTAAAATTCTTTTTTGTAGTACTTCTTCTGTTATTCTTTTCGATGATGCCAAAAGGGGGAAGTTATATAAGTGTCAACATGCATGAAAGGGTGAACGTTGCTGATAATGCAGGGAAACATATGAGGAATCTGGTTCTCAAGAGATAGCTCTGCTTCGCAGGGGCAACGTTGCTAAAAAAAATTTGATTATAGGTCTGATCCACAGGAAACATGTGAGGAATCTGGTTCTCGAGAGGAATATTAATTCTGGGTTTTTCATCATCAAAAAGGGAGACACTGATAAGTTATGGAACCTTGAGTTTTGATGATTTGCCAAACAATCTTGAGGAATCGACCCCTTAGGTTCGGTTTTCATGGAGAATATGGCTTATTGGTAGGGGGAACCATATGAGATCTGGTTCTCAGGGGGAATATCAATTCTAAGTTTGTCGTCATAAAAAATGGTGGAATTGATAGGTTACAAGTACATAGGCCACAAGTACATTACTTTGTGTTTTGATGATCTAACAAACTTACCATCCAGAACCAGATAAGTAACCTGTTGCACATTTACAAGACCTTGAGATCACAAAGTTCTAGGTTGGGATACAGCCCTTAGGAAAGTAAGGAGACTTGTAGGAGCTGACCATAGAAAAACTGGTTAGAATCTGAAGACCTACGAGATGAAGAGGAAGATAGACAGTGAAAGAAGAGAACCAAAGAAAGAAAAGAATCTGGTACTAAAAGCTGATAGCAATGACTCAAGTGAGGAAGAGCGGAAGGAACAACTGAGACAATAGGTCCATACCAGTTCCCGAGGAGACTATATGAAGTCAACTCTCCAGTAGGAATGTTGCTTCCTACACACGCTACTGCACAGGAACAACGCATCAGTCAACTTTCTGTGGAATGCTCTTTACCTACCTTGCTTACATCATTATAATACTTTATGTGGAAGGCTCTTTACCTACCTTGCTTACATCATTATAAGTCATGTCACACATGCATAAACATAATCAAGGAAGGTAAAACACCTTACTTCATGATAGAACCAGATGAATGACCTAAAGCATGCCTGCTATAATTATTCAAATTGATCGGCTCAAGATAATCTGGGCAGTGTGCCTTCCGAATCACAGGAACCAGATTAGGGACCTAATACCTTGGTGTTCCCCTAACAAAAGAAAAGTCAACAGGACAGCTAGAAAGCAACTGCAGAAAGTGATTGCCTGCAACTGCAGCAGTTCTGCAGACAGTGCAGCAGTCACTTCCCATGAAGAAGGGGCATATACTAACCAAGAATTGACATTACCATTGTGAATTGACATCACTAAGGTGATGTCTTTTGTAATTTAAACATGGTGCAAGACACAAGGCTTCCCTCTCCAAGACATTCAAAATCAGAAACGGAAATACTCCCTTAAGTGCAAGAACAACCTCTTTGAAGAACAAAGATGCTTCAACCTGAAGGACCAGATCCAAGATCGAAGATATCTTAAGTCCTTAGGTTGTTGAGTATTTTTTATTTTTTCTTCATTGTAACTCGTTTCTAGCTTTCTTAGAAGTTGTTTATAGGAATCCCAAAATCACACACCCTCTAAGTTTGTGTCTTGGCTAGGGTTAGTCAAGTTGTAAAGTCTTTGTAACAATAGAGTTACAAAGTGGCTTGTAATAGTGTTATTACAAGTTAGAGTGAAAATACTTTGTTACTGTAGAGTGACAAAGTGGCTTGTGGTAAGAGCATCACAAGTTAGTTAAAATCCTTTATAACTAGGGAGTCACAAATTGGCTTGTGGTAAGAGTACCATAAGTTAGTTGAAGTTGGAGGTCCTATTTTGAAGCTTAAAGACCCTAGATAGAGAGGCTCTGGCGATTTTCTGCTCCTAGAGAGAACTTGTGATTTTGCTGACAGGGCCTCGCCGGCTGGTGGCCAGCCCTTTTCTATGGCTGGTTAGCCTTCCCCCACCCTCACACAGCCTTCTACTACAGAAAACACCAAGTCTTAGACCCTAGATTACTCAAAAATATTAAAAACTAGCACCATTAATGCTGCCATGCACGATCATGCAAGTTTTGTTGATCCAATTCCCATGCGACGAGCAGCTATTTTGAATGGGCAACATGTTGTAAAAATATTGAAGCAGAAGTAGAGAGGATGAACATTATTGAAGGACTACAATATGCAGTGGTTGGAAATTTTATGTATGGATGTCCAGAATTGAACAAAATTCGTCGTATTGTTCCATCTCAATGTGGAATAAAGGGTGAATGTACCATTAGATATATGAGAGATAAACATGTTCTTATAATAATGACTTTGTGGCAGGACTTTGTGGATTTTTCATCAAAGGGAGCTTAATACACAAAAGACATAGATGGCCATGAATATCAGATTCGTCCTCTCATCTACGATACCAAATTTAAAGCAGGAGAAGAGACACCAATGGCTATGGCTTGGATCTCTTTCCCAGGTCTATTACCCACGTACTTTGTGAAGGAGTGTTTGTTTTCTCTTGCGTCTACTATGGGGAAGCCTTTACACTTGGACATGGCTACTATCAATAAGACTAGACCTAGTTGTGAAAGAGTCAAGGTTTTGGTAGATTTGTTAGCTGACCATCCAAAGAAGGTGAGAATGGATATAGTGGATGAAGCTTCAGGTGTTACAAGAACTGAATGGGTTAACATTAAATACGATATGTTGCCTAAGTATTGTAAGGAATGTAAATTACAAGGGCATGATAATTTCGAGTGTTGGAAAATACATCCTGAGTTGTCACCGTATGATCAAGGAAACTAGACTAAAGAAACTAACAAGGAGCAGCCTAAAGTGAATCATAACCAACATTTGATGATTTTATCAAGTGGGAGAGTAGTAGGCAATGTGAATCAAGTTGGGGAACAATGGAAGGAAGTGAGGGATAATCGTGTGAAGAAGAATAGAAATCTAGCAAGTACAAGGAAAGAAATAGTTCCAGTTGGTCATACTCATTGACAGAAGGTGCAAGGTTCAGGTAATGTTTCTCAAAACAAGAATACACAAGTGCAGGTAATTGCCTCAACTATTGGTAATCAGCAGAACAATGGAAAGCAAATGGTACCAGTAGATGTTGGTCAGCAGATTCAAATAGCAAATAAATTTACTGCTTTACAAGTAGAAGAAGTGAGTAATGAAGACAATAAATTAGCTGTAGTAGAAGCTGTTGATGTGTAGAACACTCCTATTTAGAAGAAGTTAAGTCCAGCTACTGCAGGCTTTACTCCTAAATCGACTAGGGTGGTATCATCAAAGAGAGTTAATGTAGCTAATACTAATGGAGAGAGAAGTTTTTCTAAGGCAATTGCACCTATGGAATCTAATAATCAATGGGTAAACAGAACTTTTCTAGTACCAAATGTAACTACAAATCAGTCCTGTCAAGATATTCCATCTCAGTCTCTAGATACAAGTGTGATTCCTGAGCAAGAAAACCTTGCAGATCATGTGAACTTTGCTGGAGGTAAATTATGGAATGATCAATATGAAGAAGAATCAGATGAAGGAGAATTTCTTGAAGGACATAAGGATGTAGAAGAGGCACAAGAAAAAGATCCAGATGTTGAGGAACAAAGTGTGAATGGCAAGAATGGCAGAGTAGAAATACAAAGTGTAGATGTGGGTAACAATGTGAACACAACAGATAATCAACTTTTACAAATTGAGCAGCATAGCAATTCACCACATTCTTCTAATCCTGAAAATCCTAGTCCCGCAAAGATAATTGAGCCTATAGCTAATACTAAGGATACAGGGGATACATGGGATCCAAGTGATCACAGTTCTGAATTACAATAGCAACAGCTAGATAAAAATCAGAAGGTGTTAGTTGTAGATTTAGAGAAACAGCAGGAACCAGGCACTGATGCACCAGGTGAAGGAAAAGTAGCTTCAATGCAGGAGGCTATAATTCCAAAAACAAGGGCTCTAACTGAAGAGGTGCAGAAGAAGAATGCTAATAAAAGTTTGATTCCAAAAACTATCAAGAACCAGTTGATCAATACAGGAAATACTGAAGAGGAAGAGTAGATGCATGGAACTAAGGGGAGAGACATGGTTGCTGAAACCACCATTCAAAACTTCATCAATGTAGCTAGGCAAGGTGACATCTCCCCTAGACAAATAGAGACTGGGAAATCAGCTGGAAGAGGGAAGAAAAAACAAGTAAGGGACACAACTGGGGTGCAAGTTCCAGGAGTGCAAACAAGGAGAACTCTCTCTAAATCAGTTAATTGATGATGAATGCACTGATTTGGAATATTCGATCTGTTAATGCAATGTAGGCCTTTGAAAGAGTTATTACAATGGACAGACAATACAACTTTGATTTCATTGCTTTAATGGAGCCCATGCAACAGACTAGGACTGTGGAACAATATAAGAGAAGGCTAGGTTTCGAGCAAGTTGTGGTCAATGTATCAAACAAAATATGGATTTTCATTGAACAAAAATATGATTTTGATATCCTCTTCTACATGGAACAATAGATCACTCTGAGGATGAAAGATACAAATGATCACAAGGTGTTTGTTATTACTATAGTGTATGCAAAATGTGATGCAATTGCGAGAATTGAACTGTGTGACACCTTATACTCATTGGGTGCAGATATGGACCTACCATGGCTTGTGGGAGGAGATTTTAATGTGATATGGGATGAAGAAGAGAAATTTGGTGGCCTTCCAGTTCACATCAACGAAATAGATGATTTTAGGCACTGTATTAATACGTGCAATCTGTTTGATCTTGGTTTTAAATGAAGCATTTTTACATGGTGGAATGGTCGAGCTGAGGAAGACTATATTTTTAAAAGGCTTGACAGATCTCTAGCTAATATGGAATTGCAACAGTGTTGGCTAGGTTTGGAGATCACTCACCTATCTAAGATTGGCTCAGATCATAGTCCCATGCAACTCACCTGCAATACGAGTGCAGGACCAATCAAGAGAGCGTTTAGATTCTTGAATCTATGGATTAAACATGAATCATTCTTGGATGTTGTTAAAGAAAACTGGAATGTTGATTTTCGTTCGAGTCCATTTATTTTGATTAATCACAAGATGAAAAAGTTAAAAAAAGGCTCTTTCTGTATGGAGCAGGGCTACTTTTGGGGATATATTTCAAAGATTAGCTAGCTTGGAAGAAGTAGTGTAGGTGCATGAGACTCAATTTGAACTAAATCCAACAGTTCAAAATCGTGAGAGGCTTTAAAGAGTGCATGCAGAGCTAATTCGAGTATGGGCATTGGAAGAAGAGTTTTAGAAGCAAAAAGCATGTATGGCTTGGTTTAAAGATGTGGATAGAAATACTAAGTTGTTTCATGCCCACGTGAATGGAAAAAGAAGAAAGTTACACCTGAAGAGAATTCAAGATAGAAATGGTAATTGGCTAGAGGATCAAACTGCCATGGCTGAGGAAGCAGTACACTTTTTCCAGCAGCTAAATCAGCTGTATATGTTCATCACTCTACAAGTGAAGAAGTGGTGATGAAAATAGAAAGAATCACTGGAATATGGAAGCAGGAGTTCCCATTCATATACCTTGGTTGTCCTATTTTCTACAAAAGGAGGAAAATGGAGTATTATGAAGGTTTGATCTCAAAGGTACTGGATAAACTTAAAGGCTGGAAAGGGAAATTATTATCGATTGGAGGAAGGGCAGTCTTGATCAGTAGTGTACTTCAAAACGTGCCCATACACTTGCTTTCTGTAGTAAATCCACCTGCATGTGTGATCAATAAGTTGCATAAACTATTTGCTAGGTTTTTTTGGAGTAATTCGATTGATGGTAGAGCTAGACACTGGGCATCATGGGATACTCTTTGACTACCTAAAGAGGAAGGAGGAGTTGGATTTTGATAACTACATGACACATCCAAGGCTCTCTTTTGAAAATTATGGTGGAAATTTAGGACCAAGCGTTCTTTGTGGAGCTCTTTTATGAGCCGAAAATACTGTAAAAATTTGAATTCCATTGTAGTCCCTTGGAGATATGGATCTCATGTTTGGAGGAAAATGTTGGAGTGCAAGGATCTTGTGGAGCATCAGATCTTATGGAAATTGAAAATGGGATCATCCCTATTTTGGTTTGACAATTGGACAGGTTTGGGAGCTCTTTATTTTGTGACACCTCCAGAATTTTTTGCAGATGAAAGTATTCACAATGTGAATGATGTTATTACTAGTGGACAGTGGGATGAGGAGCAGCTTAGACAAATTTTACCTGATGAGTTAGCATCTCACATTCTAGATAATATACCATGTCCTGTTAACTATGAAGAACTGGAGAAACATGTTTGGTTCCTTGACACTAGATAGATCTTCACAGTTAAGACTGCTTGGGAGTACCTACGAAGGAGAAAGGATCCAGTTATCTCATATTCAAATATGTGGATTAAAGGCTTGCCTTTTAAAATCTCCTTATTTATGTGGAAGCTATCAAAAGGAAAACTAACTCTTGATGATGAATTAAGGAGAATAGGCTACTTTATGCCCTCAAAGTGCTGGTGATGTGCCTTACCTAGTGAGGAGACATTAAGCCATGTGTTTTATCGATCGTACACAACCTCAAGAGTGTGGCTGTATTTTTTCTCACATGTTGGGCTGTCTTTGGAGGGATTGAGCTTGCACCAAGCTATAGTGAAGTGCTGGACTTTGAAAGTAATTCCTAGAATTAAGCCTATCTTCTTAGCTCTGCCTAGTATCATTGTGTGGGAATTGTGGAAAAGGAGGAATAACAATAAACATGGGAAACCAGTGTCCATTAATAGGGTGGTGTATCAAGTTTGTACAATAATACAATCTCTTATCAAGGTGAGGAAAGCTGGGATTATTCATGTACCATATAGATGGCAAAACATTCTGAAAATGATGAAGGCTTATACTCCTAAGTTGAAAGTTAACAAGGTGTTATGGGAATTTCCAATGCAAGGGTGGACAAAAATAAATACTGATGGGGAAACGAGGGGCAATCCAGGAAGGAGTTCAATTGGTTATGTTTTGAGGAATGAGTATGGTGATATCCTATATGCATATGGTAAGGAGATTCAGGAGGTGACAAATACATAAGCAGAAGCTAAGGCTATTCTAGAGGCTTTGAAGCATAGCATGGCTGGGGTATATCAAATATTTGGTTACAAACAGATTCAATGTTACTAAAAAGGGTGATTGAAGGGGTTTGGAAACCACCTTGGGTTATTGAGGAAGAAGTAAAGGAGATAAGGCAGCTACTGATACTATGTAAAAGCAAAATAAAACATATATATCGAGGGGGGAATAAGCTCGCTGATCATTTAGAAACTTTGTTCTCGATCATAGGGACATAGAATGTTATTCTTTTCATCAGATGGACACACATGGTAGGAGGTTAATTAATGGGGATAAATTGCAATGTCCATACTCGAGAGTAAAGGTTTCGAAGCAATAGAAAAAGGGATGCAGAAAAGGGAAAATGAACTGGAGGAAAGTAAAGGAGCACACTTGGATCATCATGTACAAATCCATTTGGAGGAGTACATGGTGACCGTACTTTTATTTGGCACAGTTCTTTGTTTTGCAGGTACAGCTGATGCATTTATGTTATATCCTTTGTTGGAAGTTCAACTGGTGGTGTTAGTGCTTTGCACTCAACCCAATGAATGGAAACCTAGGATATACATAGATGCAAAGCGGATCAAAATGCAGAATCTTTGCAACAACAACATGATTTATAGGAAAAGAAAATTAGTCAAATATTGTATGGTTCCCAGAATATATAAAATAAATGGCAAGAGGAGCTAGGGGAATTAAGATAGGGGGAGGTGATTAAAAATGCAGGGGAGCAGGAACACCTGGGGATTACCTTTCAGGAAAAAGGAGAAAGAATAATGTTATGATGCTCAGGTCTAAGAATGAGCATGGGGAGCAAGAGGAACTAGGGGAATTAAGAGAAAGAGGTAAGAATATCAAGGTAACACAAAGGGTAGTGCTCTATGGCTGGAGAGAAAGAGAGGATCGAGGCAAGAGCATGAACCCGCATATCTCACAAATAGGTAAAGGCAAATGGTTTGTGGCAGAATCAAATAGCTGGGACAAGAGTGTTAGAGCTAGGAGGTAGCAGATGAAGGCAATGAAGAAATATGAGGCAAAGACAATTCAAAAATGGGAGGGTGATTGATGGGAGTTTTGGTTATCAAGCAGGATCAACATCTTCAAATCCATATGGAGGAGATGGTATTGATCACTTTTTTCACTAACTACGTTTTCTTTTTTGCAGGAAAAGCTAATGTGCTAGTGCATTGCCATTCCATTCTACTTCTGTGGGTGGTATTAGCATTTATGATCATTCCCTTGAAGGTGAAAGTTGGTAAGCACAAGCATAGGAAGGAGGCATTGGAAAATTGTAGGAAAAAGCATGGGCAAGCACTGGATTTGCAGAATGAGTTGGGACTCATTGGCTCATGATAGACACAAAATATAATGCAACATTGTCATATACATCATGAGCTAACCAAAGATGAACAGGTTGATACATTAAGCAAGCAAGAGATACAAGAAAAGGGAGCCATACACAACACAACGGAAGGACTTTCAATTGCAGCAGGGCTCGTTTGGCAGGAACATGTGGAGTAAATAAGAGCAAATAGGGCTAACACCCTTACAGTGAAAGATGGTACGATGCAGCAGGAGTTAATTAAAGTAAAAGGCTCAAGAAATAAACAAGAAAATCATATAAAAAATCAAAGCAAAATAGTGAAGAGAACATTAGGCAATCGTTGGGCAATAGCTAAAATGGGCAGAAGGAACAAACATGATGGATTGAATACAGATGAATTTTTTGAGTTTAGGGCATGCATTGTGATGGAACTTCAGCTAGTGTTATTAGTGATTTGCACTCATTCCACTGAGGTAATATCACAGGAATTTCAAAACGAGGAAGCAAGGAAGGGCAGTTTTCCATTCACAATTTATACAAGAAGCAATCACATTCAAAGGGATCTTAACTATAATTTAGTCAGTCAACATTTTTCTACTGGAGATACAACAAAGCATGAACAAGTCCACTTAATACATAAGACCAGGAGAACACATACATCACAAAGGAGATACAATATACCAAATACTCAAGCAATAAAAAAGAAAAACAACAGCAGCTGGACAAAGGGACAATTATGTAACCAGATGGAGCAAGGATGCAAATGCACACAGTTTCAAGACAATGTGGAGTGGAATACAGTAATTCATAGACTTCATGGGCTAGTTTTTAATATTGCAATGTTTATTAGATCTTCTGTAATATCAATTCTGAGTAACTTACTCAACTTTGATAATAGGACTTATGTAGATGTCAAAGTTTATTCCATGCACTTAGTAGGACACCATGTGTCACACCTCCTTTTTTTACTACACCCCATAAGGGCATAACGGGAGTTTTTTCAATTAAAGGACAATCAAAACAGGATTTATTTGTTTATTAAAAATTCAGAGTCGCCACTGGGGACTAGCACGGTCGCTCAACTGTCATATTCGGCTTAATTATCTTATTTTAAATAATTATGAATCTATGTGCAAATTTTAAACTTTTAGCCGCTTTTATTATTATCTTTTAAAGAGAATTGCAACGTCGTCAAAACACATCTCGAACCACGTCAAATAAATGCACCCATGATTTTTGACATATCTTAACATCGTTGAGATTTGGATTTGGGTCACATAAATGTGCACCCAAATTTAGGAAAGTAATATTATTAAACACGCGCCTAAAGCAACTACGCTTTTTTACTTTGCGAGGGCCATGGAATTTGCTAAATGGCACGCCTCATAATCTAAGGATCAATTGAAGATTAAAAAAAGTGAGGGCCACGCAATTATTGTTTTTGTTTGGCATGGAGCACCTCAATTCTATTTAAAGGATATTCAAATTAAAAATCTTGGAGGGCCATAGACTATTTATTTTCTATTATGGCTTGCCTCCCCTAACTAAAGGACCTAATCAATTAAACATAGGAGGAGCCCAGTTCTGAGCTCAGATTGAGCCCCTGCGCTTGGTGAGGATATGTCCATCCGAATTAGGTGCCCCTCGGGCCAGCTGGGCCATCCATAGGCCCAATTTCCACAATCAAACGTTTGCATCACCAACCCTTTACAACACTGCAAGAGACCGCGAGATTGAATAGCACCAATGTTTCCAATTTTTCTACTGATTTAAACAAATTAGCCAGCTTGAACATCCAATTTCATTCTCGCACAAATGATTCATCTTTGTTACAGGGAAATGTCCAACAACAATTGATACAAGCTAATGGGATCGGCGGGCAAGCCCAACATATCAAACAACACATTCTTTCGAAAATGGCCCAACATCTGGGATTTCCAAATAAAATCAAACGCTTGCAGATCTAAAGTTTGAAATAAGACTCAATATCGAGTCTTGTCCAACACCAAATTTCAACAAGTTATCGATTCAGGGTATGTCTCCATTAACTAGCGGATTACTAAATGCAACAGAGGTTCAGGCTTCCATTTATTTCCTAAACTAATCTCACAAAGCAAATGCAGAGAATTAAAACTCGCATAGACCATTCAGATAACAGTTTCACCCAAGTACACTACAAATTCATCTAAATACAAAATAAACTTCAGACAACACTTGCCATAGCAACTAAAGAGTGATAAAGCTAAGCTAGACTGCTGAAACTATGACATGGATATACCAGACCCATAAACATACAACCCATAGCCAGAAACACTCCTCAAAGCCAACCAACTTCATCAATGAGCTCAACAGTCTTCATACTCAATTATACATGTCAAACTAGAATGAAAGTTTCACTTTCAACCATGGTTAAATGAAATCCTAGCTTCAGAATAAACAGATGCTCAAATGATTATACTCCGGTAGTTAAGCTACCATGGATGATAAATTAAATACAGTAAAGCTAATCTTATGACTCAATTTGCATGCCTCACACAAAACAGAATTTAAACTTCATGTTTATTTCATATACTTCAGATGTCTCATACAGGGAACCAGGTCCATAACTTCAGCTTATCATGCCATGAGTTCTGAAGGAAATACCTGGAAATAAAATACGATAAAAGAGGTGAGGATTCAAGGGCAGAACAAGCAACCAGCAACAACAAAAGGATATGAACCCAGATTTTAGCAATTAGAAAGAGAGATTCAGCTCAGAAACCAATAGAGTCGTAATGTTCCAAATCTTCAACCAAAAATCTTTCAAAACCAGAATGCAAACAAATTTTTAACCCCAAAAAAGCATCACTGCTCTCTCAGCAAATCAAAAACCAAAGGAAACACTTAATGCAACAATGATTTTTGGAAAACCCTTATTGTTTTTTATGTTATGCCTTCAAACCTCTATAGGATAGTAAACCCTGTAGCCTTTTAGCATTTTCTGTATTTTTCTATTTCCAGGTCTATTTTTCTGTATTTCAGTTCTTCCAAAAAAATGCCCCTTTGCTAGAGAAGAAAAGATCCCTTTATCGGCAAGTCTTAGGGCCGCATAAAAGGGATTGGATTCGCCCTTTAAACCTTTTGATATTTTCATTTTAGCTTAGAAGTCCCTAAAATCTTGACTTGCTACCCAAGTTAAACAACTAAAAGCATGTAATTCC
>MU732954.1:175906-188698 GCA_026770625.1 Nicotiana glauca | reverse complement strand
CCCCCCCCCCCCCCCCCCGGACTAGAAACTTCTAAATCTGTTACTAAAGATTCCCTCTAATAAAATTCCTAAAACACCCTCCCAATTCCCTAATTTTTCCTTAGAGCTAAAAAACCATTTGAATCATTTCCCACCTGGGCCTTTTGATTTCAAACTTGAATTCATTCTTGGCCAAATGGCCATTTTTAGTGGACTAACCAAACATTTCTTAAAAGACCAAAACAAAACTGTTGAAATGAAAATCAAATAAAGGAAAAGAAAATAAACGGACTGATTCAACTAACTTATCCCTAAATTAATCACACAAGACAGAAAAATGAAAGACAAGTGGACACAACATGAAAAAATGAGAAGAGGGTACAAAATATCAATGTGCATCTAAGCTATGTTAAAGAGAAAATAAGAATGATACAAAACAAAAAGAAAGCCCGGAACAGTACCTATAACATGTAAACTTGAAAACCTTGACGGAATCTTTGATTTCTTGACCGGAATAAACCTTAATCGTGTGTTTTCATGTGAAAACACGGGAATAAAGTCTATTACAGCCCACAATCTTCAGTAGGCCCGTCGATTTGAGTATTTGTAATTAGGGTTCACTTCTTTTATTTAATATTCGAGGATTTCCAGGGTGATTTGAGAGAAACCAATGATGGAATTGACATGAGGGGGGTGAGGGGGTTTCATGGTGTAAATTTGGGATTGTTTGGTAGAGGCGCCGCCAGTGGTTGAAGAGGGTGGCAGATATTAGGGTTTCGGTGAGAGGAATCTCTAAAAGAGACGAAGGAGATGGGGTAAGGGGGTTCCGACACTCAAATAATAAAGGACCCTAAGTTTTGGTCCGTTGGATCAGTTAACATAGACGGCTAGGATTAACTATAACCAAACGGTGTCGTTTTATTTGCGAGAAGGTGGACCGGGTTGGGGACCTGTTGGGTCTGGGTCAAAGCAGATTGAGGGGGGTTCGTTTGGGCCTAGGAAAAACAAGATGAGTTTGGCCCCAACTGAATCTCTTCATCCATTATATATTTCGTCTTCCTTTTCAAAATTTCTTTTTAATTCCTTTTTCTTTTTAATTTAAAACTAAAATACATCTAAATAAATTCCTAAAATTCAATTAACCATAAAAACTATTAAACACATGTTATAATTATCAAAACAAATTTAAAAGAAACACTACTCAAAATCAAAATCAGAAATTGAAAATGCAAAATAAACTATATATATTTTTTTGATTTGATTTTCTTTCATGAAACAACTTAATTATCAAACAATCCTTAAACGCAAGGTTAAATCCTAAATGCAAAATGCTAGATATTTTTGTATTTTTTTATGAGTTAAATAAAATAAAAACGCACAGACAAATGCAAACAAATAACGGGAAATGCCACAAAATTCCACCAAATTGCAAACATTGAAAGAAATTATTTTGTTTTGAATTTATGGGAGTAATTCATATAGGTAAAAAATCACGTGCTCACAGCTGCCCCTCTTTGCTGGGAAACACGAAGATTTTTCGGGCAAAGATAAAGTGAGCGGATACGAGCTATTTTTGCCCGTTTGAGTACTCTGTGGGAAGCATTTTTGAAAGATTTGGCCGCACCCTTCTCCTGAGGTTGCCTACATATCCTTGGCTAAAAAAGAATCAGGTCAGTGTAGTTCGGGAATAACTGGTAGCTGAGACTACCATGAAGCTGTGATTTCACTGGTACTGCTACTTCTACTGCTTACTGAACCTCCTTATTACACCATGTCAAAATAAAAAGAAGCTAGACTAATCTATAATCTGTGAATTACAAAAGTCCTATCTATATCTTCGACTTGATCTTGTATTTCTTGTTGCCTTGTTGTCTTGTATTCTCCCGGTAGGATCCACTTGTTGCCGGGTTGAGTTGTAAACTGAGATGTTTTACCTTTCTTCGGGCAGATGGCCTAATTGTTGAACTTGAAAGTATTCCCATGCTCTCCAGGCGGACTCCTGACTTCTAAACTTTAATTTATTCCTTTGCTATATAGGCGGGCTCCTCACTTCAAAACTTTAATGTATTCCTCTGCTATCCAGGCGGGCTTCTGACTTCAAAACTTGAATGTATTCCTTTGCTATCCAGGCGGGCTCCTGACTTCAAAACTTAAAATGTATTCATCTGCTATACAGGCGGGCTCCTGACTTCAAAACTTGAAATGTATTCCTCTGCTATACAACCGGGCTCCTGACTTCAAAGCTTGAATGTATTCCTCTTCTATATAGGCGGGCTCCTGACTTCAAAACTTGAATGTATTCCTCTGCTATACAGGCGGGCTCCTGACTTCAAAACTTAAATTTATTCCTCTGCTATACAGGCAGGCTCCTGACTTCAAAAGTTGAAATGTATTCCTCTGCTATACAGGCAGGCTCCTGACTTCAAAAATTGAATGTATTCCTTTGCTATACAGGTGGGCTCCTGACTTCAAAACTTGAATGTATTCCTCTGCTATACAGGTGGGCTCTTGACTTCAAAACTTGAAATGTATTCGTCTGCTATACAGGCGGGCTCCTGACTTCAAAACCTGAAATGTATTCCTCTACTATATAGGCGGGCTCCTGACTTCAAAATTTGAAATGTATTCCTCTGCTATACAGACGGGCACCTGACTTCAATAAAATAGACAAAAACAAGGAAAATTTTCTGCCCCAGTTTGATAGTTGAGCACATGGGTGAGTATTAAACATGAATCATTCTACCAGCTGTTGCTAAGAATTTTAAAGCTAAGCCCTATTATCTAGGGAGGTCCCGACAACTGACAATTATGGATCTAAGCTGCATCTTCTAAAGGTATTACTTTTGCTAAGTTCTGTTATCTAAGAGTGTTGTAAACTACATTCTATTATCCAGGAAGGCCCTGACAACTCCTAATTGAATCTTATCTTAAACATGCAAACATTGAAACCAACTTATATTCCTTTGGAATACACTTATGCTAAATTATGCTAGTCATGATTGTTTTGAATTTTAACTAATCCACATTTTCCAAGAGGTTCCTGAGAGTTTACGGTCAAACCTGTTTTGCTGCTTGCTCTTTCCCCTACGAAGAGTTTCTCCGAAACAAATGAAATTTTCTGCCCCTGTTTCAATTAAAGAAAACTCTTGTCAGTTTAAAATGTGGTGGTTCGTTTGTGTCCTTGAACTTTGAGGGAGATTGCTCCTTCACTTCCTATGATGTCTGATTTCCACTCGAAGACCTTGCCTGTTTATGGACTAACCCCTTTTATGTCGTCCTCATCACATAAAATACCTATTCTTTGTTTAACCCCAATATCCCATACTGTTGTATTGCATAAACCGACATTTCCCCAACCTTTGTTTCTTACATGAATTCCTAAAGTACGTCCATTCCCCCCACTCTATGTATATGTTGTTATTTCTTGACTTATATACTGGCCTTGGCCTTGAGGTCTGTTGCTCCTTCACTTGTCATGATAACTTTGATTTCTGCTTGGAATGTCTTGCTCGTCACTGGTTTACCACCCTTTCGTCAATCTTATCACAGGGAATACCTTTGATCTATTCACCTCATCCCTTCATCTGTTGCATTGTTCATGAATTGATATACCAAGCCTTTGTATTTCACCAGGATTACCAAAGCATGCTGATTATTACCAGATTAGTACTCTTGTTGTTGTTCCTGACTTGTGACATTTTGATTACTAGCCAGACCCCGTTTTGTGTAATTGGAAAGCTGGTGGCAGATTTTGAAGGTATTTCTCACTTGTTAGGACCAAACAGACTCAGGAGGAGGAAGTAAACAAAACAAAAGGACCAGAGTGAAGAACAAAGGGAAGAGATGATTCCTAAAAAGAAAACTACTAAGTAGAAACCTATCATATATGGATACCGACTCTAATAACCATGACATGCACCTGTAGATATTCTGTCAAGCACATCTGATATTCATCTCTTGTTGTACCTTTTCGCCGCGAAACTGGGCTTCAATACTCCGCTTATCCAATCTGATACACAATCCTTATTAGACTTCTAGAGCCCGAAGGGTTTTTCACCGTCAAGCCTCTCTCGTTTGATTCTTTCTCTCAACTTACCATCGCCTCAAGGCGCCCGTGAAGGTTTTCACCAATAAGACTCTCTCATTTTCCATTTCTCTCAGCTTTCATCGCCTTACGGTGCCTGTGAGGGTTTTCACCAATAAGACTCTCTCATTTTCATTTTCCTAGTTTGGACCGGAGTGTTGCCCCTGATATGATTCACCTTTACCTGCTCACCTTTGCATCTCTCGCAGACTGATCGGAAGGTCTTTCTTTGGACCGTAATGTGGGCTTTTCGATAGGGTTAGAAATAAGGGGTATCAAAGGATCAAAATAATTGAGACGGGTTCAAAATTACAACTTTCGGAATCAGATTTCTCACAACAGCCACAACTTTTGCCCCAGTTTCTTGCTTGGGGACTTTTGGATTTTTGTTTTGATAAGACCAACCATGAGGCTGCCTACATATCCTTAAAGGAATCAGGTCGAACGTAGTTCATGTCATAGAAATTACTTTGTTGTTGTGATTTTTCTTTCCTTTTTTTCCTCTTTCTTTTCTTTTTCTTTTCTTTCTTTCTTTTCTCTTTTGTTGTTTTGTTGTTTTTGTTGTTTTCCTTTTTTCTTTTCTTTTTCTTCTTTTTTCTTTTCTTCTTTTATTCTTCTTTTTCTTCTCTCTCTTTTCATTCTTTTCTCTTTTCTCTTTTCTCTTTTCTCTTTTTCCCTTTACTTATCTTTCACACTTGCATTTCTGATCTTTGCTACTGATTTCAAAAGAGGGGTATGGAAGGAAATAAATAAGGCTAAAAAGGGGTAACAAAGGATAATTATTTAGATAGTAGAGCAAAATGCCTTTGTCATTCCAATCTCCCAAAACATTCTAAGTACAAACAACAGAATTAAACAAACATTTGTAATATCTTCTGATTGTACCAGACTTGATAACCATATCCACACATTCACCCTTTTCATTTGTCAGTTTTAAAGCACCACTGGACAAAACTCTCACTCTTATTACCACGAACAACCCCTGTCAGTTTGGCCAACTTGATTTTACGGTTCTTTATGTTTTATCCGCCCCAGTTTCACATGGCTCGGGCTTCAAATACTCTCAAAATGTCCAAATCTGTTCTTATTTTCAAAAATGGTTTCATTGCTTCCTGACTTTCAAATGTCAGACTGAGAATTATGCATGCATGTCATGTCACTAGAATCGGCACTAAACAAGAAGACAAAACAAAAGGATAAAAAGAATTAAACAAAGAAGATGACTAGAAGTAACAAAAAGACCGGAATTTGCATTAGACAAATGGTGAAACAGTTCGCATAACAAAACAAGTACAACAAACTGAAGTAGAACCATGGAATAAAACTGAAACAAACCTGGAAAACACTAAACAAACAACTATGACTAAAAATGATAGATAAAATGAAAGGATAAGAGGGTTTGACCACAAGACATTATCCGGATTACAACCCTAAAAATAACCCGGACAACAGCAACGACCACAAAATTAACCACCAAGACTCCTCCCTGGCTAACCAAGAAAAGAGTGTCTTTCCAATCAACTAGCTCACCATCTTATCCATTGACTTTTGCATCAAGAGTATTGGGACCTTCGTAAATCTCCATCACATTGTTCTTAACGAATTCCCTTTCCAAATAAATCATACCCAACATGTGCATCTCATTTTGCACAGGCGATTGACTTTTGTTGATGTCTGCCTCATCTGGATTTGGCGCGACAATGTCGCCTGCATTAATAAACTTTTGATTCGTATTCTTCAGATTCCAACAATTCTCTATGTCATGTCCCGAGGCATTCGAGCAATATGCACACATTTGGAAAAAGTCAAACTTCTTTGGAAGAGGGTTTAGTATTTTTATCTAGATAGGCTTCAACATGCCCGAACTCCTTAGCCTCTGGAACAGATTGGCGTATGACCTTTCCAATTGAGTGTAGGCTTTCTTCTTCCGCAACATCTCATCCATACATGCTTGATTGGGCCGAAAACATGATATAGGGGGTTTCTGGCTGGCTCATGGGGGTAGATAAGCATTTTGTGGAGTCGGGTACCGAAAAAGTGATGTATGACTCTGGGAGCTCTGTGGAGAGAAGTAGCATTGGGAAGCGTCACCTGGTGAACAAGGATATCCACGGGGATGCTGTCTGGGCTGGGAGTGTTGATCAGGAAAACTCATCGGATCATCTTTTCTGCTTCCCCCTCCCCTACCCAAGCTTGTTGGGATATTCTGAATGTCTTTAGACCAACTCATGATCTTGCCTGACTTGATTCCCTCTTCTACTAACTCCCCCATTCTTAACACCTCATCGAAAGGTCTACCCATGGACGGGATCAAATGATTGAAGTAGGTAGGCCTCTAGGCTTGTAGGAAAAGCTCAACCATTTCTTCTTCACCAATCGGGGGACAAACTCGAGCAGCTTGCTCCCTCCATCTGAGCCTAGACTCCCTAAAGCTTTCCTACGGCTTCTTTTCCATCTTAGATAGGGAGGAACGGTCTGGGGTAACACTTGATTTGCATTGAAAGTATCGGACAGAGTCTTGAGCCATGTCACCCAATGTAGGCCACTTATCAACATTTTGACGACCATGCCAGTCCAAAGATGCCCCAGTTAGGCTGTCACTGAAATATGCCATCATCAAGTCATATTTCTCTCCCACACTTCTCATTTCATTACAATAAACCTTCAGGTGGGCTACCGGATCCCCAATCTCATCATACAAGCTGAATTCTGGTACTTTAAACCCCATGGGTAGGTGAGTGTCAGGAGATACGGACGGTTCCTTGTAATCCACGCAACCCTGATCCCCCATTCCTTGCTTGTCCCTTAAGAAGTGTTCTATTCTTTTCAGCTTCCTGGGTACCCCATCTAACCCTTCTCTTCCTGTGAATTTTCCATTTTCAACATGAGGCTCATCCCGTGGGCCTTGCTTGTGCGAGTAGGGAACCTTATGAGTAACCTTGGAGGGGTAATATTGGGCGTTATGAGCTTTGGGAGGGTGTTCATTGTTGAGAACAGTGGATGTGACCAAAGGGAACTTTTGGGAAAAGATAGTTGGACGACGAGTAATGGAGCTACTAGGGTGGCTGGGAAAGCTATGATAAGCGGCTAAATATGGAGAGTGTGGAGGATCGGCTGGCGTTGTGTCTGGAGTTTGGGTAAGGACAGCATCTAGGAAGCTGGGTGGTGGCGGGGGTGGTACTTTCCCAGTCATCCATGCCCGATACATGTCCGCCACATGTTGTCTCAACATCTTTACCTCTTCTACCAACCCGTTGTCCTGTTCAACCAGCTGCTTTCGGTCATCGGTATCAACCCACTCAGTTCTGTTGCTCTCTATCATTGTCTTTTGCCTTTGTGTTGTAGGGAACAATTACTTTTAAAACCACAAACAAACCACCTTTCTGAAATGATATGAAAAAATGAAACCATCACGTTAGTGTTAGGACATTTAACATATTGGTACCCGTACATTTGGGGAATGAATGTACTTAAGCAGTTAACAATTCCTATTATGCTTTTGATCGGTTGCATGCGTCATTCCGGTATTTTTCTATTTCCGATTGCAAACTTTCTCTTCTTTTTTTTCTTTTTCTTCTTTTCACTCTTGCCTTTGTTTTCTCTTGTTCCTATTTCTTCCTTTCTCGATCTTTTTTTATTTTCTCTTTTTTCTTTCTTGTTTTTGCGCTCTTTTTCTTTCCTTTTCTCTCTTGTTTTTCCTCTTTTTTTTTCTTTTTTTTTTGTTACGGTCGACTCCTACGGAGATTGCCTACGTATCATGATCCCGCATGAATCAGACCAAGCGTAGTTCTTGGAAAATAAATGTAAAATAAATAACAAAATACTGGGGATTTTCAATTTATATAAAAGCAAATACTTTGATTACAAAGACTCAAAATTGAAAAACATACAGACTCGAAATACAGACTCCAAACTAAACTAATCATACTTCAAAAAGAGAAAATAAAGACTCAAAAACAAATGACAGACTCCAGCGGAATGAAAGTACAGACTCAAAACAACTGACAGACTCTAGCAGAAAAGGAAATACAGACTCAAAACAACTGACAGACTGCAAAGGGATCTTGTTCCTAATTGTTATTGGCACAATTGGGCTCGTGCTCATTCTGCACATTTATAAAGGTGATTAAGCAAAAATCAAGACTCATTTTACTCAAAAACAAAGTTGACACTTTTTCTTTTTTCAAATTAAGAACAAAGACCCGGTTTTGTGCATATGGCCTTTCAGCACCTCGGGGACGAAGATTTTTAGGCTGTGTTGGCTAACCGACCAAAACCTTGAAAAATGACCAAAGGTGATTGTTCTCGCAAAAGCAGCCTTCCGGCGCCCTTTTAGGGACATTTGGCTATTTTTGACAAGAATGGCATCACCTTAATTATTTCCAAATAAAAAATAATTTTTTGTTCTTTTCGAGCTATTTTTTCAAAAAGGGAAGTTGGACCCGATGGGGGTTGCCTACTTATCCCACACCCCGTGAGAATCAAACTGGCGTAGTTCGGGCAAATAAAACAAACTATTTTTGAAAACAAAACTCCTTTTTTTCCCATTTCATTGGCGAATATATAAACTATTTTTTGAACATAAGACTCTTTTTCCTTTTTCATTAGCAAATAAAACAATCTATTTTTGAAAACAAACACATTTTTTTCATTCTATTTTTTCATTTTTCCCAAACAATTCGGTAGAGTTTCAATACTATTTGGACATTGGTTTTCAAAACAGGTAATTATCTCTCTTTAACCCTCATACCGCTGTTTCTCTCCTTTTTATTTTTCATTTTTCCCAAAATATTCGAAAGCCGGCCAGCATGCAAGTCCGAAGCAAATAAATGCACAAGCAGTACGTAAAATGCATCAAGATGGTTTGTTTTTCAATATTAGTACACCTGTCCTAGACAGACCCAACCCCTGTGTTGAGCCTCCAAAGTCAAATTCATATGATGCAAACAAACGTTCCTACTAGGGATCCGACATAAGGCTAAGTTATTCTAGGATCAAAACCTGGGTATTTGTTCTAGACTGTGTACCCGAGCGGACAACTCGAGTCGAGGAGGGGGCTACGTACCGTGGACCCGAAAGATCATCCGGCTTAGTAACTTGTCTGAGCCTCTTTCTCATTTCAAGGTATGACACTAACAGAATAGGCAGTCTCGACCAGCGAGCACATCCCCGAAGAAAAGAAGAGAAGGGTTTCGTAATAGTTTATATGCGCAGTTCAAATAATATCAAAGCGGTAAAAGCATCATTTTGCACATTAAGCCCAACATGTAAAAATATCAGATAATAAACAAAGCCAAATACAACAATTATTCTCAGCTCGAATTCTTGAACCATGAACCAAAAGTTCTGGGTTCATGTCCCCGCCAGACTCGCCAGAGCTGTCACACCTCTTTTTTTCTTACCTACACCCCCGGAAGGGTGTAAAGGGAGTTTTTCCTATTAAAGGACAATCGAAACGGGATTTATTTGTTTATTAAAAATTCAAAGTCGCCACTTGGGAGATTTATGATGTCCCAAGTCACCGGTTCAAATCCCGAATCGAGGAAAAGGTTGACTCTGTATTACAGTCCGCGAACCAGAAATTTGGGTAAGGAATTCTGTTAACCCGGGAGAAGGTGTTAGGCATTACCGAGTTCTGTGGTTCTAGCATGGTCGCTCAACTGTCATATTCAACTTAGATTATCACATTTTAAACAATTATGAGCCTATGTACAAATTTTAACTTTTAGCTGCTTTTATTATTAATTTTAAAGAGAATTGCAACGTCGTTAAAATATGTGTCGAACCACGTCAGATAAATGCACTCGTGATTTTTGACATATTTTAACATCATTGAGATTTTGATTTGGGTCACATAAATGTACACCCGAATTTAGAAAAGTAATATTATTAAACACGCGCCTAAAACAACTACGCATTTGCACTTTGCGAGGGCCATGGAATTTGCTAAATGGTACACCTCAGAATCTAAGGATCAATTCAAGTTTAAATAAAGCGAGGTCCACACAATTGTCATTTTCGTTTGGCATGGCGCACCTCAATTTCATTTTTAAAAGATGTTCAAACTAAAGCTCGGAAGGCCATAAACTATGAGTTATCTAAATATGTCCAACATTAAAGGGTAAATATTCCACCATGGTTTAAGCTAACAGAATATGTTTCAAAGGAAAAAGTCCTTGGTTTGAATTTAAAGTTGGGCCCAACGTGAGGCCCAATCGTTAGTGAGCATAGGTTGTGGTCACGAGACCAGACATCAAACCACATAGAGGGCACACATATATGCAGTCATCAATTAAACAAAACTACTGGAACGGGTTTGTACAACCAATATTAAAGCCAATATTAAAGCACTGTTATTGAGGTAAATAAACCAAGATTCAAATCTTTGCCAGTAAGTTAGCTTAAACACATGATTTACAAAGACCAAACTCCAACCAAGCTTAACAGATCTGCAGAATGCTCAAGCCCAAAGTAGAGATCTATACTCACATTCAAATGCAGGCCCAAATGCACACTGATGCACCATGGAAGGAGACAAAGTGGTGACTAAATGGAACATTGCTCGTCATTTTTTACGCTCATTTTTTGAATCAACAGACAAGCACTTTAACTTTTAATATACTTCTAATCTAACGCATTCTCATGATGATTACCCACATACTAAAATACCCTTAGGATTAAGCACCATAACTATGGGAAAAGCTATGATATTACTCCGAGGTATAAAATCTTCTACCAAATACAAGAAACATGGATCCAAAATCTAAAAAGTGAGTGCTCATGCTTACCAGAACAAAATTCATGTGAGTCATTATATACACAAGCCATCTTTTAGTATCCGAATAAACAAAGACATAACATAACTGATATATTTTTAGCATGAACATAGAACAGTAATCTCTACCATTAAATCAAAATGTAAAACTGAATGTATAACAATCCAACATTCATTTAGCAATACATACACAAGAAATACTTTTATGAAGATCTCTTATGCATAAGCTTCAGGGAAAAGGAAACCCAATCAACAATTATAGTTTTAAATCTGAATGCTAATGTAAACTAAAAGTTAAACAGCAGGGATAGACATTTAAGTGCAGCCTTCATTTCACACACTTCACATCATTGCAGGTCCAACAATTGATCCTCAACTATGAGCTAAGGAGAGTACCTGGAATGTGGAAAGAAAACAGGGGTGGCTTGTTAGCAAATATGGAACATAATCAGCAACAAACAACCAACCAAGATAAACTCAAAACCCCCAGCAATCGAAGAATAGACAGCAAAATGATTTTGAACTCAAAAGGGAGTAACACAGCCCAAAAAACAACTCCAAATAAATAGCTAGCCCAGATTTCAACCACCTCAACAATAAAATAGTGAAATCCAACCAGAAAACTTGATAAAACAATGCACTAATCAACAAAAATCAACCCAACTCTTTCAATATCCCAAGTTCAAACCATTTTTCACTCAAAGAGAATCAGAAATTATTTTTGTGATCAAAGAAACTTCGAAATTCATAACAGAAATTCGATGGAATAGTGTTTATGAGCAATTTCAGTCGTTTCCTGATTTTCAACTCTCTAAATCTTGCCTTGAAAGGAAAGAATGATATCTTATATAGTTTTAGCCAAAGGGCAGCCCTCTGGACCACTTATTTACCCTTTACCTCCATTTTGATTTTCTATTTTTGCCTTGGTGACCCTAAACTTCTGACTTGCAAACCAAGTTACACCCCCCCCCCCCCCAACTCTGAAATTCTCCTAAGACCCCTACTAGAGACTTCTGAAATTAGTTGGGAAAGATTCCCTGACCTAGAGTTCCTAAAATAACCCCCAATACCCCTGAAATTTACCTTGAACCCAAAATGAGTTATGGGTCAATATTAACCCAAAGCTGAATTCCCCTGACCTGGGCCAATTTCAAAACAAGCCCAATTTGCCCCACACCATTTCAACAACAGTCCAACCAAACCATCAGAAGTAATTTCAAACAATTTCAGAAATCAAATTAATGACCTAACACTAATGAAATTAAAACTAACCTAATAAACGGAAATATTTGTTAATTAAAGAAAATGGATTCTAATCATGCATCCAAAAAGGGACAACACTGAAGAAATTGGACAAACAAAAGAGTCTGAAAGAGAAAGAAGAAGCAGATGACAAACAAAATGAAATAAATAAAAAAACGTAAAGCAAAACTTAACAATAGAAAATACCTAAGGCTCCGGACAGACTTGCACGAACTTGAGATATCCCTTGGATTTCTTGATAGGAACAACCTTTAATCGCGTGTTTTCCTGTGAAAACACACGAGTAAAGGCCATTATAGCCTAGAATCTTAAAAGCCCCGTTGAATTTGAGTTTGGACCTAGGGGTCAGTTCTCTGATTGGGTATTTGGTAAGCTCTGGAAGGATTTGAGGGAAAAGAGTGACGGATTTGGGACGAGGAAGGCTTGGGGGTTCTTTGATGTCAGTTTGGGGTCCATTGGCGGTGGCGCCGCCACCGGAGAACAAAGGCGGCGGCTAGGGTTTGGTTAATTTGAGGATTTTGGATGGGATTTGAAGGGAGATAATGGTAGATATGGGATGAGGAAGTGAAGGAGAAGCCATGGCAAAATTTTGAAGGTCATTGGTGACTCGCCGCCTGCGGAAGCGATTTCCGGCCGGCGGAGATGGGAGAGGGTCTCTAGGGTTGGAATTTGGGACGAAGAAGATGGACGG